>JPKZ01002556.1:58762-75901 GCA_000803305.1 Toxocara canis | reverse complement strand
CTCCCCCCTCTCTCCCCCCCCCCCCCCCCCTTTCCCTTTACTTAACTATAAGCGCCTGCAGCTGAATTTAGATATCGGGAGCTCTTTCAATTCATGGATCGCGCCACCAATTTCGTACCTCTACGCCATCTAAGAAGCACCACGAAAAAAAAGCTACAAGCGGAAAAACGTATGCAAACACACCAATACTGTAACGCGCCTTCCACTGCGCTAAAAACGCCGAAACAAACGTTAAAACAAAAAACTCGACGCTAGGTGCTGCGTACAGCTATATATCAATAACATTTTACATTTGTGCAATAAAAACAAAGGCGCTCACCTTCAAAATAACCGACTTCAATACGAGACTGTTGTGTGGCGGCGAATGGAGAATCATCAACAGTGCTGCTAGCTGCTCCTCACTATGCGCTAATATCAAAAGCTGCTTCACCAACTACAAACAGTAATTCGTTTAGTGCAACATAACGGTGAAATGCGATCTAATGCAATGCGCAGCCACTTCAGACTAAAAAGCTTTTTGGTCTCAACACCTGCTCAACTTAGGAATTCTTGAGTTCACGGGTTGCTACTCTCGAACTGATGTCACTTCTGCCGCGGATAAAAACAAAAGAGATAAAGCTTACTCAAAATACTCCTTTTTCCAGTCAAATTACATCTTCGACAAGTACTTCCTCCGGAAAAATAGCGCTTAAGCTTACTTGAGACTGTGCACAGAAATATTTTTCCGGAGGAAGAACAAAACTCATCAGCAATATAAAGCAATTCGTCCGATGAGACGGGCTGGGAAACTATTCTTTCTCATGATCCCTTTCACAGGCCTCAACTGAATATGACGGTTATGGAAGTTCGAAAGGGTCCGACAAACAGCATTCTAGCAACCACTACTTTTACATTATATGCGACTGTCTTGCTTTACAGTTTGCAGTTAAGCTTACAGAACGCGTAATACGCATACCATTTGCCACAGGGAACCGGAAGGCGCAGGAAACACTTTCCAAACTACAACTGCACGAACGAATTCTTTGGAATCATTCATGCCGTAACAGCCGAACTGCTGCACTGTGCTAGTTTTTCGCACCCTCAACTTCCGCAATAAGCTTCTCCAAATCCGTACTCCTTTCGTCGCTCTGACCATGCACTCTAATTCTATCATAATAGTCTTTTTAATGCAGCGTTATATATTTTGATTTTGCTGGGGGATCCCAATAATCTTCGGAACGACCCCTACTCCCTTTCTCTTTGGTCAGAAGCCTCCAATAATTTTCAGAGCGAACTCTGCGTTGCGGACCCTATATTACTCTAGTGCTAAAACCTCGTGTGGTAAACCGGATAACTGTCTCGTTTAACACCGACTGCAAGCCCCCAATTAATGCTTTGCCGAGTCACGGTTTGAAGGTCTTAGAACTAACTGTAAAGCACACCACCTCGAAGAACCATGACGGCTCCCTCAATCGTTTCCGTTGACATCACGGTAGTTTAAGTGATGCTACCGACCCAGCTATCTAATAGCATTCGCGAGTGTTCTATAATCTCTTTCTACGAGTTAGTACGAGCGCAAGCCCACAACAATACAATATTACACGACAGGACAGTACCTTTAGATGAGCCCTACAGTACAATGCCTATGCCAGTCGTTGACAAGAAGTAAAGCAGTTAGGCCATGAAACAGCACGGTGACGTTACTGGCTGTGCATAATGCGTAATGACCACTACCAAAGTTTGAGAGAGAGCTGCCCTTTTATGAAAAAGGCTCACTGTGAGCTTTAGCAAAAAAGCTTCGTGTCCTTTATCAGAACAAATCCTATAATTCTTTTCTACGGTTCATTTGGCAGAAAATTATAGATAAATAAACTTATACGATAACTTCCACATCGACTGTACACGATAACTTCTACATCGACTGTTATTCAATAAGGAAATAAGTTCACGAAGAGGCGCGATTCGTGAATTCACAGCCATAGACATGGTGCACCGAAACGGATTATCGGTTAATAAAACTCTTTTTAGGCATGTCTATCGTCCTAAAGCCTTTTTGCCGTTCTTCGTTCTCCTAGAATATCAGTGGCAAACTGATAAAATGCAAACCTGGAGAGCAGACGCGCGCCATTCACCATCATCAATGCAGATAAGATCAACAAGCAATTTAGACCCAGCACCTTCACGGAACATTCCTGAACGGGAACGACTACAGAATTAAAACGTTTTTGAAACTGACTAATATTCGAACAGCCATATGCGGACAACGGGAAAGGAGAGAGGAAGAAGCTCATAAATGTAGCACTAAAGCATACTGTGATAATGAAGCATCTCTCTCCTTTTCGTGCTTGCTTCCGCTTGTTCGCTAATCACAACACAGCAACCAGTACAACCTTGACTAATACCATGAGGACATTACTGATGGAGAAGGACGTTACAAGTACAATATATTTTAATGGAATCAAAACATTTTTAATACGTCTAGTTAGTTATGTTAGGTTACACACTTACTTTACTCCTTTTGGACAACTCTGTTACATTCACTTCGGAACACCAGCATATGGCAACTGCTTGTGTCGACTTGCTGTGCCTATTCCACTCGGAATCATGATGCCGTGTAGACTGCGAAACGCTTCAGAAGTACAACTGTTCTCTTATGTTTAATGGCTTCTAAGTCAACCAAGGAAATGCGCACTGCTTTGCCAACTTATGCGATTTTAAGCAACCACAACAAGCAGCTATTACGACAACACTGCTAGAACACTGCATCGGTTGAATTCAGCAGAAAAGTACAGATCAGCTTAGCCTGACATTTATTGAAATGATCGACGATGCAAAATATACGCTTTTAACGCCCTATCACTCCATAAGATGGCAAGAGATGCGGCTCCACGCTAGGCGAAGATACTATCCTTTGCACCCCCAGCCCCCTCCCACCCACTTCTATTCTGTACCACTTCAGGCTTTGTGCCTCAGTACTGCTAACTGTACTTGTCTCCCATTTACGGCCCATCTTCCTGAATTGGTACTACATTACTCCAGCTCCCCTTATCGCTACCTCATAATGAGTAAGAATGGCTTGCCCAAATATGCATTTGTTTACCAACAACTCTAAAACATGTTCCCTTGAAAGACACCACTTCGACAATAAACAACTATTGACGCTGTCACTGACATAAAAAATAATCATATAAACTATGCGAACCAAACCTTCTGAATAACTCTCGAAAGACGTCGCACGATGAGTTCCGTTTAAATTGCAGTCGTATTTTCAGATGCAGACCGTCCACAACACTATATCGACCGAAGGCATGAGAGCGAAGAAGAAAGCTAATTCAGTATCGGTTTTGCATTTCTGCTGCGGTTTCAGTGATACTAACTTAGGTGCACGGTTGTACCGAAAAACTGCGTATACACCGACCCATTAATAAAGCTTTAAAAAGTGAAAAGAAAAAACGAACGGGCGTTGGCGTTGTTGCCACTGACGAGAAGTGCCAATATATCGGTACTTAATAAAGCGATCCGAGCCTCCTGTTGTGACAACGGCCGCTCTGAAATAATATCCATTAGAAGGCACTACTTTACTGTGAAGTACGAACTCATACTTACCCACGCTCATGCCACAAACAGTGTTTCCGACAACAGCTCATTCCCGACAAAACATGGGCACCTCCTTAAAAAATGGCAACTTTTGTGCTGCATCTCGAAACCACGAACTACTCTCAGTAATAAACTTCCGCCAACGTTTTGCAAACACCTTTTGAAATGTTCAAATGTCGTGAAGCTTAAAAGCAACAGTGTGAGGGACAGTGCGCAAATTGCAACTGACTTTAATGACCAGCCGCTTCCCGTCACTTTGATGCCATTCCAAAGCATAGCTAGTCCATCCAAACGCATATGAACCAAAATTACTAAGTGGCTTCAACGACAACGCCGTGCAGCGACCGTCTGTTCAACGAAAAAAAAAAGAAACGGTAGTAAAAAAACGTTTTTTGGGAATAAACGATTGCAGTAATAACGCCAGGAAGGCAAGAATAAAAAAGACTTCCTTTCCTTGTTGCGCCAATTCGTTATCGCATGTCATAAAGCATGACCCAGTTAAGTTTGTATAAGAGCAAAAATGGTGGCCAGGTCACTCCGACTTTCTCGTTAAAAAATACTTTGTCCCTCACACTGAATTACCCGGTGAAAACCCCTCACTTCGAAGATTTCAGTCAAAAACAATTGTTGGGACCGAAGATGAAGGAGCAAATTCTTCGCTCCGTCACAAACCTTAGAATAATTTCAAACACTGAAGACAAGATTGCATTCCATATTACAAACGCGTCATCGCACTCCGATCAGCAATAACGTCTCCTCGACTTTTCCTCATCAACTTTGCATGCCTTTATTTTTGACTAGCAAACCTGCAGCTCCTTGCAGTCCTTCATATGATATCTCAGCTAAGACATCGTTCTGCGCATATTTCATTAGCGATTATCTTATACCGTTTTCACTAAGGCGCAACACGCTACCGTTTCAATTTACAGCCACAACAACATTCCTGATGCATGAGTGAGGAAATCAAAAAAAAAAAAAAACGAATCGCGTATGATATTAAAATACCAATCATATTAAACTAAATGAACAATAAATGTGAGGATGAAAGAAGGAGAAACCTTTGAGAACGGCAACGTAGTGCATTGTGATCCACGTGAACGTTTCCACAAGCCCCACCTCACGAAATGCGTCCTTGAGGATCACGTTAGCAGAAAGTATTCTGAAACAACCACTCCAGCTATATATACCACCACCATCGCCAAACTGTTCCCTAGTCTTAGGGAGAAAAAAAAAAAAAAAAAAAAAAAACGAATCGCGTATGATATTAAAATACCAATCATATTAAACTAAATGAACAACTAAATGTGAGATGAAAGAAGGAGAAACCTTTGAGAACGGCAACGTAGTGCATTGTGATCCACGTGAACGTTTCCACAAGCCCCACCTCACGAAATGCGTCCTTGAGGATCACGTTAGCAGAAAGTATTCTGAAACAACCACTCCAGCTATATATACCACCACCATCGCCAAACTGTTCCCTAGTCCGCAATCAGGTTCAAAAAAAAATCATCAAAGAACTTATCTGCAAAACTTATCCAACATCTTGCAAAAGATTCCAACATAGTTTAAATCACACTGCACAAATTACACCTTTCGAAACTCATATTCGTTTTTGCCCCCAACCGTCAACAGGCTTCCGAATGAGCTTTTCTGCTTCTTTTTCACGCCGACCAGAAGCGCTCATCGATGCCTGAACCATCTGTGAAGCTTTTGCGTCGGCATTCGTAAAAGCGCCTTCTAATGGCCACGCATGTGAAGCTAGCGAGAGGAAGGTGAGAAAAAGGTAGGAAGGGGAGGGGGTACAAGCTGTTGCATCATGTTGTAACTTTAAAAGACCAAAAAGGAACGGGAGAATTTTGGAACCCTACAAACCGTCTCAACATTTCAGACTATAGTATATCACAAAGGCTCAGTATATCACAACCGGAGCCGAATAAGTGAGTCGCCCCCTCTCTCTCCCCAACCCAGTGCTTCTCAATAAATGGCTCTGAAAATTTGCAATTAAAAATGGGTGCTCTACATGGATTACATACGGACACTCTCTCGCCCTCTCCCTCTCTCAACTGCAGACGATTTTTGTATGCCACTGTTTTCGGACTAGGTGCGGAATGTGAAAAACCACTGAAAAAGCAAAAAACAATTTTTTGAAGAAAAATTTTTTGGGTCTGCTCGCCTTACACAAGGAGAACGGGCCATAACTAAACACTTCCAGCGATTCTCCAAATACGCCTACGTGCTCAAGGCACCGGAACACTAGCAGACTCATACTGACAGACGACTCAAAAATCCTTGGAATCTGTGATTCTTCTGTGTCTCTACACAGAAATTTCAATTTGTTCTTGCACTTGCTTACCCGCTGATTGCGAGTCGCTTCTCGAAAATCCTGAAAGTTGCCGCCTCTCCCCTCCCCCTATTCCATCCACTATTTCGAGCTAGGAAGCCTGCAACTTTCAAGGTTTCGAGAACATGAAGAATGGAGATGAAGAAGGACGGAGGGGATGCTTACATGTGACCCAGATTCGACAGCTCTGACACATTTCAAAACACATTAAGTTCTATTGTACAATGTTTTCAAAATCGCAGCTACTTAATATTTGCATTCCTTCAACACCTTAAACAAAAACAGCTTAAAGTATTCTGTGAGGATATCACTGACGTCAGAGAAGAAAACACAAGAGAAGCGTCATCACTAGATCACTTCACTAAACAGCGGCGACTGTTCGGTGACGCTCCGAACCACTTTTGCAGGCACCTGCTTAAGTATGCGGGAGGATAACGGAGGCAATTATACTACAAATGGCAGTTCGAAAAAAACCAAACGCATATTAGGAGCTTACCAGGCAACCAGATTAGCGTATTCGTTCGCAAAGTTCTCTCATTACGCATCCTTCCCAAACAGGAAATTCCGAAACACTCCAGGACAACACAAAACTTTACTTTCTACTGCATCACACAAAATGCAAATCAGGAATTAAAATTTTACCACTTGATCGCGATAGTGTCTACTCAGTGCTGTTTTTACCCGAACTGCGTAATAACCTTGAGTTTGACATAGCGCATTTAATCATTATCACAAACAAACGATTACGGGATTAAAGAGTCCGCAACTTTCCAACGAATGCATCTGCCAACAGAAGAAAGCATATGAAAAAAAGGCAAAACAGCAGATATGTCCAGGAGACAGATCTGCATACTTTTGGGAAAGTTTGTGAAAGAAAAATCATCACATAGCACCACACGGTGTTACCTCGCAACTCACCGCGATTCCCACGAACGGTATTACTCCTGCATTTGCATCCGAACGCACGACAAAATTATTACTGGATCTTTCCCCCTTCATCTCTATGGATACTTATAAATCAAAAGTACATCGCGTATGGTAACAAGACCAACCTGAATGCACTCTGCAGAGAGAGTTCACAACATGCGACGTTGCCACCCTCGGTGTGTGTCTTCAGTAAAACGCTTAAAGCAATAAGTTCTTTGCACGGAACATGGTTCAAGTGAAATACCACATATTCAATCAACTCCAGAATCTTTCTCTGAAAATAAGCACTCATATACGAAGGCAAAACAGATATGCGACATTCCAGCAACACCACACGTGCCCCAAAAGTTGCATTCAAGAGCTTCGATCCTCCCATCATTCCCCGATTCAGAGAACTAAACGCAAATCTTCTTCCAATTTCGGGCTCAGGTCGCAACAGGTTTCGAAAATGGAAAAGTTATGCGAAGAGGGAGGAACAAGAACACAAGAAATCAGAGGAAATAAGACAATCAAATGTACGATGCTGTGGGCGGTATGCTAAACCTAAATTTCACCCATACGAATTAGATGCCTGCACAGAACAGTAGATCGACTTGTTTAAAAATTGCAAGGAACCGCCTTTCATGGCAATTTTTCTGGGCAAAGAATCTAGGATTCCGCCGACAGTTCCAAACAGATTCGGAAAATAAGGTGAATTACGAAAAAAAAGGAAGGCGGTGAACCGAAAAACGGTGTCGCACAAACGTTGAGACTACTAACCTAATGTATAGCTGTTAATACGAGTCCCACCTTATTAGAAGTTTCCATTCAAGAAATCAGAGGAAATAAGACAATCAAATGTACGATGCTGTGGGCGGTATGCTAAACCTAAATTTCACCCATACGAATTAGATGCCTGCACAGAACAGTAGATCGACTTGTTTAAAAATTGCAAGGAACCGCCTTTCATGGCAATTTTTCTGGGCAAAGAATCTAGGATTCCGCCGACAGTTCCAAACAGATTCGGAAAATAAGGTGAATTACGAAAAAAAAAGGAAGGCGGTGAACCGAAAAACGGTGTCGCACAAACGTTGAGACTACTAACCTAATGTATAGCTGTTAATACGAGTCCCACCTTATTAGAAGTTTCCATTCAATAAAACTTCTCTCTTTCAGTCTTCAGTTTCAAGATTTGAAGCCCACATACTTCACACGCTTGAGTGCTTCCTGATAAGGAATCAAAAAACCTTACAACTTACAAAAAATCGCTGTCACTTCACTAGTGTGAAAGTTGGAAACCACTCTAAAACGTCAAGTAACTTCCTCCTAGAATGGAACACTATAAGCCCTGCGGTTTCCATTATGCGTAAATGGTAACAGCCGTCCTAACCAAATATGCAACCAAACCTCATTAGAGGACATTTACGTTATCCCGCATTTAATAACGATATTCAACCAATCCGAATTTTTTAACTAGACTCCTGCTAGACTCTCGATCCGCATGAACAAAGCTCGGTCTGATGATAACGAGCATTATCCTCATTAGACAATTCAAACTTTCGCTCTAACTTTATGTCAATAACCACCTTCCGTTCTACTCCAAACATATGCGAATGCACGCCAAAGTGTGTCAGTAACCAATACTCAAACGTGTGCAGCATACTGCACTTATATTTCTAATCGTTCGCACTACTCGTTTTGAAATACATTTTCGCACTATTTGTATGACCTGCATTTCTACGGAACCTCATTTTTCTAATAGTCATAACAACAGATAAAACGTTAGAAGAGTCAGCAGGACGCATATTGACTCAACGCCTCCGAAGATATAGAATGACAAGAATCAAGTTGGTAGGCAGCATAGTTAGGGAACTGCGTAACATAACAAAGCTTAAATTTCGATTTCAAAAGTTTCTCAGCCCTAGTAATTAATGCTGGACCACATATCGTTTTTGAGACCAATGTAGATACTGGACCATCTATGGTTTTTGAGACGAATGTTACTACAGGATAATCTATCGTTTTTGAAACGAATGTTACTACTGGACCATCTATGGTTTTTGAGAAGAATGTTACTACTAGACCATCTACGGTTTTTGAGACGAATGTTTATTTGGGTTTAAAAAGGATAGAACCTTTGTGCCGTCGGTAAAGAATTACTTTCAGCTGCTGCTGCCTCAGCAACAAGCACAAATACAAGTTTTTGTGTCAAAACTGAAACTTTTACACATTCCCATCACGGCGCATTTCAACGCCCAACAACAAGCACGCATTAGTCAGTTGTGTGCCATCACACCATTCTGGTAACCCTTCAGTGTTTTATGATTTTTCCTTGCAAAACGATGGCCGATAAACCGAGGCTATCGCCTGATGGTCGCATCTAACACCTCAACTTTCGAAAAAAATTTAATATTCCTCTTTATAGTACTCTTGCCTGAGCGTTGGAATGTCAGAAGAATGTTGGTCGAACTGAATCGAAAGGATTTAGCTCAGACCCTGCAAACATCAACAAACTATTAAGCGCAGCGATTGTTCTATTCCATTTCCTTTCCATATTCGATGATCTGTCACCTACAAGCAAGAACAATGCATACTGTGCAAGCTACAATTCGCGGAGGGTAAAAATTGCGACGGAGGGGTGCGGGGGAGAGAGAAAGTGAGGTAAGGTGAACAGAAGGAAGATGAGTATAAACAATGTAATAGTAGATAAGTGGAATGCGCAAAGATAGGCTTCAAGCGGCAAAAGCAAAACGCTTGAATTGAAGTTAGATACCTGTACTTCTGGTGGCTTTGAGTGCATGCGTTCGACGAACTGTGCCAGAGAGCACTCCTTTTCAACAATGAAATAATTCGCAGCATCCGATGCATAGATGTTATGGACAACGTCAATAACTGTCTCGCATATGCGTTCATTCTTAGCCTTCAAATAAACAAGTCCTACATGTGTGGCACCTTCTGAGAACTATGCGCAGGTGGCACTCGAACAGACGGCTTTTGCATTCTAGGCAGACGCTTTAACTGACTAATATGTTGTATGCCTAACAGTTCCCAAAGAATGGAAATTGAAGGAAAAATGCGCTCTCCGTGCGCCAACGTACCACTGGACACAATAAAATTAGAAAAATACAGAAACAACACAAAAAATATGTTAACAACTTGAAAACGAGCCAAATATCTTTTGCAAACAACAGCGTTTCAATCGCTTTTCGACAAACAAAACCTTGCTCATGCTCTTTCAGCGCTATTCTTCACCTAACATGGAGACATTTCTTGTTGAGTGACACTCTCATTGAAGGGTTTCTGGCTGCAGCAGCTCTAGCATGAATAAATTAGAGTACCTGTACAAAAATTTGGAAGAGCAGTCGAAATGCATCCAAATTGCGAACGGAGAGACCACTACCAGAAGGCGAAGGAAGAGTGAAAGACGGAAGCACGACCAAAGATGGAGATAACATTGGACGAAGCTCGACCACACCCGACGTAACAACACTCATTAACATCAATAACACGTTGCGAATGCCGTCTTCTTCGCGCTCATTCCTCCAATTATTCAATTGCGTTATCCGTTTAGCAAATACTGCTAATTTTTTAACAACACATCTCATCTCGCCTCTTATGATCTCAAAGAAGTTTTATTGCCCTTTTGATTCTGTTAGCCTCTCCTTCCTCTACCGACAATTCTTCCTTTGACAATTGGGGACTGCCATTTTTTTCCTGAGAAGGGAGCATGGAAAACATTTACTTTCTATTAATAAAAGAAGGAACTATCGCAAGATCATATATGTTGTTGGAACACGATGCACTGGTAAAACACATTTGGAAATGGCATTTAGTTTGTGAAAAAAAAAGCTACAAAAACGCTCACAGACAAGTTAGAATATTTGTCGCACGTGCAATTTTACTCCACAGAAATTCAGCAAACAGCAATATAATAACGCTAACAAACCGATCACTATCAAATATGAAACCACTGAAACAAAAATATGTTAACAACTTGAAAACGAGCCAAATATCTTTTGCAAACAACAGCGTTTCAATCGCTTTTCGACAAACAAAACCTTGCTCATGCTCTTTCAGCGCTATTCTTCACCTAACATGGAGACATTTCTTGTTGAGTGACACTCTCATTGAAGGGTTTCTGGCTGCAGCAGCTCTAGCATGAATAAATTAGAGTACCTGTACAAAAATTTGGAAGAGCAGTCGAAATGCATCCAAATTGCGAACGGAGAGACCACTACCAGAAGGCGAAGGAAGAGTGAAAGACGGAAGCACGACCAAAGATGGAGATAACATTGGACGAAGCTCGACCACACCCGACGTAACAACACTCATTAACATCAATAACACGTTGCGAATGCCGTCTTCTTCGCGCTCATTCCTCCAATTATTCAATTGCGTTATCCGTTTAGCAAATACTGCTAATTTTTTAACAACACATCTCATCTCGCCTCTTATGATCTCAAAGAAGTTTTATTGCCCTTTTGATTCTGTTAGCCTCTCCTTCCTCTACCGACAATTCTTCCTTTGACAATTGGGGACTGCCATTTTTTTCCTGAGAAGGGAGCATGGAAAACATTTACTTTCTATTAATAAAAGAAGGAACTATCGCAAGATCATATATGTTGTTGGAACACGATGCACTGGTAAAACACATTTGGAAATGGCATTTAGTTTGTGAAAAAAAAAGCTACAAAAACGCTCACAGACAAGTTAGAATATTTGTCGCACGTGCAATTTTACTCCACAGAAATTCAGCAAACAGCAATATAATAACGCCCTCTATTAACAAACCGATCACTATGAAATATGAAACCACTGAAACAACATTGCGATAAAGTGTGGAATGCTCACAGCTGACATATGAAAACTGGTAAAATATGCAAGCACAAATGTATTTCAGTAAAACGCACTGATCTGAAAAGAATTCCGACGTGTCGCCTAAACGACAGAGTCTGTAAGACACATACGCAAGGTTACTGTGGAGGAAAGAAATGCTTATAGCAAATATGCAAGGGCTAAATGACGGGGAGACATTAAAGTTGAAATGTGAGAAGGAGAAGGAAGAAAAAAACTAATTCAGCCGAAAAAAAGGTTGGCTGAGCTAAATTCGATCTTTTCGTGATGTACATTTGTATTCTGTTGGCGCATGTCCGCTTTATTATCGGCAGATATCTCTACTTAACAATGGAAGCGAATAAAGTAATCCTTTTGAACATCCTGAGCTGCTACTGCTTTAGAATTTGTCTCATTATTCGTTCCGTTCAGATGAAGAGTTCCTCTTGAGCAATGCGACTTTTACTTTACCGGCCATATTTTCTAATGGACGTGGATGGTTGTTACAACCCCCTCAACCCCCCTTCCCCTCCCGCTTTTGCAATATTTTATCATGTTTACAACTAACAGTCGTGACCTCGTTGGACACCTAGATTCACATTTAACTTCTTTTAGTGAAACTGCATTGCTCTTCTATTGATGTCCGTTGCTGGTGGAAATATTAACTGAATTCGCCCTAGCACTCCATATTTCTTTATAATTTTACGAAAAAAAAACGTAATAATTCGTTCTGGAACGGTAAAAGTACATTACATTTTGCTGCGAGCAGTACGGTATAAGAAACGATACCTTCAAAAGATACGATACCTCAGATACAAGACCTTCAGAAGATACAATACCTTCAAAAGACACGATACCTTCAAAAGATTTGATACCTTCAAAAGACACGATACCTTCAAAAGATATGATTCCTTCAAAAGATATGAAACTTCCAAAGAAGATGGTACCTTCGAAAGAAAATGGAGCAGTTCACTACAGTACAGTGGCATACACTGGCAGTTCACTACACTACATCACAGCATTCACATCATAAATAGCATGGTATGAATGCTGTGCCGTACTCCCCTCCTCAAAATTTTCGGAAATTGTTGGGAGCAGCCTTTCTGGGGTCAAATTTTGCGATTACGAATTCTCGGACCAGTTCTCGTCGATACTTTTGAGCCAAGAAAAGACGGCAAGCATCTACGGAAACCACCCGAATCGTAGACGCGTATGGCGCCGAGAATACCACATTTCAAGACGTTTTCTCCATATCTTCAAACTCTGAGTCGACGCTACAACCAAACAACTGGATATGCGTACCAGTAAACTGGCATAATATGCGCTTTTGCTACTTACTTATTAAAATAGCCGGTTTTACAAACAACTCGCAAATGTCGACTATTCAGACTGCCCCAGTCAACCATTCATTCAAATACTCTACTGAAGATTCGTTTTTCTGAAACCTAGGCAACGAAGCATGCAAACCTATCCGTAATAACACATGCAAATTTTTACTCGCATTAAGAACACAACTTCTCTCTCCAGGATGGGTAAACTGGTCTGACATTGGGAGGTGACCTTCGGGGTGTATGTTAAACTACTGAGCTCCATGACCCGCTTCAGCCATTTAACAAATGAAGGTACCAAATAAACAGAGACGCCCATGCATAAATGCCGACAACCATAACGCTGCTTTCGCACGCAGCAATTTGCAAATGGGCTAAAGCGCATTAAAAAATGAGTTGCCTAAGCATGGTCGAGAATAAATGTCCCATAAATGTTTCCGAGTTTTGCTGAAAAGTCGGGGTCGGAATTTGGTGTCCAGCGCGAAAACCCTTCCCTCGAGGACATATTTTGGTATCTGTCAACACTGGTTTAAAACGGCATAACATCACGTTACGACTGATAATTAAAATGACAAGACATGCACCATAAACATGAACTTTGATAATACTCTTGTTGAACAAAGTCTGGAAACGCAACGCGTACGGTAAGTGGTACCGGTTCTCTGCACTCATTATTCGCTTAGAAGCATTAAAGAGAGGGATAATCGAACAAATACCTAAGAACGAAGTTTCTGAGTAGGGAGTAGCCGTCAGCTTGTGCAAAATCCTGCACGAGAACAGCTGTCACCATGGCTGAATCCTTGATCACGCACAAGATGCAAATTATCATTTCCACTCGCTCGTGTGCTCCCAGGTGATCACCCTCCTTCGAAACACTTGAAAGAAAATGAGCCACGCATCCCTTCGCTGCAAACACACTCTGCCGCTTTAATCACTATGAACGAATTTAGCTTAATGTATGGGATCAGGAAGCTTTCATTTCGCCGCATCTCCAGAAATGAGCATCGTCAAGTAAAACCAGAAGTATTTCGCAAATTCCCTGAGTTTTTACTGACGGAATTTCCCAGCTACCTATGACATGTTAGAGGGTGGGGACTGGATTCTCTTGATTCTTTTCTCCTGCCGCGGGAACATTACCGCCCATATCGAACGAATAAAACAAACTCTGCTGAATGCCACACAAAAGGCAAAAATATCTTGGCAAAGAATACTGAGTAATATATAGCAGAGCACAATGCCTATAAAGTATATCATTCCACCCCCCACATACAAACATTCTCAAATGCACGCTCATTCTCGAAGATGCCAAATTTTTTAAAAAATAATGTCGTTACATATTAGAATAAAGCATGCCGTAATATAATGCACGTGAGCTGCATATTAAAACTTGTTCCAGCGTTATAAATAATAGTACGAAAATAACATCACGCATTGCCTTTTAATATAAGCGCCTTTTTACTTTGGTGGATGCGATTGGCCCTAATACCTAATTTGAAATTTTCACTACCGCTAACGAACATCGATGCAATGCACAATAGATCAATACACCTTATAAAATTTTCCTAATCTATCGAAAACAGCGGTAGCAATGCCTAGTGCGACAAGTGATCAATTCAAGCAGCGGTCCTCACCAGAACCACAAAAATGCTTACTGAACGCCGATTTTGGCATTCACTGCAAAGTATGGACATTTTTTTAAAATTTAATAAAACAACTTCGGCCATAATTTTGACGGTCAACATGAAAAGTGGAAGATGAACTGTTTGTTTTCCCCATTATGATGACAACCTCTGACCCACTTCTCTCTTGAAAAAAATTCTGCCATTAGCATTACTTTGATAGCAGACAGCCAAATAACGGTTTCAGTCGAAACAAAAACGTATGGCGAAGCCAATTTCTGGAAACGTTGAGATGAACTTCAGTTATCAAAGCATCTAATGAAAGCGAAAAGCCAGATCTATCCTGACTGAGTATCCAAAAAGCGGGAGACGAACACTGCGCATCACGGCTGCGGAATTCTTCAAATTATTCATACTTTTTAAATCAGAAGACGTCTCGAATTTTGATGTTTACTTTTAGCCAGTTCTAACCTGTTTCAAACCTGTTTCTAACCAGCCGGACTTTCGATAAATTACTGCTTGACGTTGATTCAATTTAGCGCAAAACAAAAACCCTATTCAAGGTTTCGGCTGTGAGTAACCTGCCACCTCCTTCCAAGACAGTCGTTCACATTTCAAATGTTCGGTTATATTCATGAGTGCTGTTATGACGGAATTAATCTACAGAATATATCACTCGACCAACATTTGTCTTTCCAACGTCTATTCCCCTTATTAGCCATATATAAGAAGGATCAAACTCGTATTCGATCCAGCACTTTAATGGAAACAACAAACTGTAATATTCGATATGCATCTGCTCAAAAAAACATAAGGAGTAAGTTCACTTAAGTTTTGATGACGCTAAATCCCAATCATATCGAGTCAATTTTCACAAGTTCACCTTCACGTTCTTTTCCAGTGAATTTCCTCAATTAATGATAACTCGAAATTTTCGTGTCATTCCAAGGGATAAACCGAAAAAAAAAAACCATTAGCATAGAAATTGGAAGAAAAATATTGGAATGCTGCACTCCTCTGCTGCCGTGATAGCACACATGAAAACATATGAGATCGAAACCACCAGGTTTTATCACCTCCTCTTACAAGCTAATCGCATTCAACAGTAGCTTACAATGCAACGAGATAAAGCCAGGTCGATGTTAGTTGGGAGTTGGGAAAAGCGAATTGCCTATGTTCAAAGAGAACAGTGGAAAGAAGCTTTATGTGCAATTAATGGAACTAAGAAGAGTAGCAACGAAAACATTCACTTCGTCACATCACTTTAATTATACCTTTCTTTCTTCTTGCTGCCTCATGACACGCCTCATCTAATCCCCTTCCATAGTAAAAGCCAGTAAGTGCCTTTCAACTATAAACAGAAATAATTATTGAATTAAACTGTTTTCGGAAGGAAAACTCGAAAAATGTATACTAACCGTGAATGTATTTGATGACAGCTGGGGAAAGCGCTTTCGAAACGACTGTTATGAGCAGCTGTGATGCAGCTTTTCTCCAAGAAACGTTCTCCACTGGGCATGTGCAACATGCGCCAGCAAACAGCAGAAAAAGATCATCTTTACGAGCCAACTCCTCACCTACGCATTTGTACTCGCACAATTTCTCCATTAACTGAAAGTCAAAGTTAGGCAAAAAACGTTATGAAAATAAAAATGGATTTTAACTTCCATCACGCTTTTAGATCATTTTAAGCTAGAACGTCCCTGATGTGCGCAACATAAATCCAAAATACTTTCGCATATTCACCTCCTTTCTCTTAACTGTCCGCGCAGATCTTCCCAAGCACATGGCTTGAGGATGGAGGAAGGGAGAGGCACCCAAGTGTGCTTTCAGTTATATTGAACTCGCCTATAACCATGAGGCAAATATTTGCAAATGGAAGACGAGAGAGCGGGGGTAGAAGGAGGAGGGGGAGGTAGGAGGAATGGAGGATAATGAAGAGTGAGGAGCAAGCACAACGTTCACTAAGCCTGGTTATCAACTTGGAATGGCTGCTCGGGCAGCGAAAAGACGGAGGTTCGAATTCCACTAAGAAAAGCTTTTTTTTGTATATTTGCATATTCCATACTGAGAGGCGCATTGTGCTAGTTGGCGAACCATATATACTATCATTGCTAATGAACAGCGGCTGAGCAATTACAAATGGTGTTTATTCAGCGCTTTGACACCTTATTCCTTCATTAGGAGCACATTTAATCAAACATTTCTTCGCAATTCATCCATAGGCAATCGGGGATGGAGAAACAGTATGTAGACGACCGAGAAAAAAAACGTGCAATATTAGTAGCTAAAGGATCCGTGAAACGTGGCCATGCTAGTGCACAACGTTGTGCACTGAGGATCACACCGGCACACAGCCATGTGGAGTAAGCTGCAGAACAGCCTTGCGCTTTTTCATGTTCCTTATATTTCAGCACCACAAATTCTTAACAAATATGACCATGCAATCGGCCTCACTTTTAAATGCCAAAACGTACTTCTTTTCTTTCTTCTGTATAAACAGGGGTTCTTCAGTTCCGACGATCTTTACTCTGGA
>JPKZ01002556.1:0-58443 GCA_000803305.1 Toxocara canis | reverse complement strand
GGGAAAGGGAGGAGGCGGCCCACGCGAGATCAGAAAAACGCAGAACACACAATGGGCATGAGGAATGCGGCCATCTATGCGTGCATTCTGGCCTTGCAAAATTCAGAACACTATGCAAGTAAGGTTTACAGATGAAGTATTTCTTTCAAAGAACAAAAAAATCAGCATATAGGAACTATCGAAATTTGATAACAGATGAAAAACTGGAAGAACAATAATATGCAAAGTCAAATTAAATACCGAAGCATTTTGATGCCTACATGGAATATGGCGCTGCATTCCTCGCGATCACTGTTTGTAGCACTCATTTACTGATTTCGGACTGGTACCAGCAGCACAACTGATATATAAAAAAGCTTCAAACGAACTTACACTAAGGAAACGAGTGAAAAGAGTGCGTCGTAAATCAGCAACTTTCTCATCAGTAGTTGGCGGCAAATCGAAAAATAAATAGAGGGCTTTGACTAAAGTTGAAGGTAACGAAGCCTTGCATACGGCGTCGATCACCGGCAGATGGCCCCTAAATGGATCGATGAATTTTACATCAGCCAAACATGAGTCCAAAAATTCAGAGAACAATACCTGTTCCTGCATCGATGTCAGCACACGGCAGCGGCCATCGATCACGGGATACGTGATCTTTGCATTTTAGATGCATCCTCCATACTGAGGTCAGGAGTTGATGCTGGTTATACGTCTTTAGACTCTCTGATACACCCACACACTACATTCTGCTCAGAAAAAAATACAACTTTCTCATCAGTAGTTGGCGGCAAATCGAAAAATAAATAGAGGGCTTTGACTAAAGTTGAAGGTAACGAAGCCTTGCATACGGCGTCGATCACCGGCAGATGGCCCCTAAATGGATCGATGAATTTTACATCAGCCAAACATGAGTCCAAAAATTCAGAGAACAATACCTGTTCCTGCATCGATGTCAGCACACGGCAGCGGCCATCGATCACGGGATACGTGATCTTTGCATTTTAGATGCATCCTCCATACTAAGGTCAGGAGTTGATGCTGGTTATACGTCTTTAGACTCTCTGATACACCCACTCAGAAAAAAATACATCCATTGCGAAATGCGGAAAGGCATCTTTTCCTGCTACCGTTGGTAAAAGGTTTTTCTAAGCGAAAGGATACATCCTGTTGGTTTTATTTATTAACCATTTAAATCCCCTCAACATAGCACCCCCTTAAATAAATCCGTTACGAATGGTAACAAGAACAGATACGTTTATGACACAGCGGGAACAGCCTCATTTTAAAGCGAAAATTGCATGGACAGTGATTTGAGTGAGCAATGAGACTTAAAAGGAGAATCCATTTTCATATGCGATGTGCTAATAGCGATAACCCAACCATTTCGCTTTCAACATTAAAGTGGAATTAATTCTTTGACTTTTTTAGCAACGCCTCCTGACTCCCAACCAGTCAATCTATTGTTTCACTGACTAACAATTACGGATCGACGAAGAAAATGAACATCTGGTGCTAACTCATTCTTAGCCGTTACAAGTTTTTCCTTTGTTTCGTTATATTATAAGCCAGTGTTTCAATCCATTCTACGGAGCTCATCTTCCGCTTTCATAGGCTTCGCAAAATCGAACAGTGCGGCGTGAGGAAGGTTGGGAGGAGGGGCTGACAAAACAATAATCATTTTAGGATTATACCTGCCAATCAGCCAGGTTACTGTTATGTCGGCCATATACAACATAATATTTCACAACCAGCGAGCCCTAGCCAGCCCGCTACTGCATTACCGTGTATGATTAGTTCTGTTTTCAACCACAGGTTCAACGCTGGAAGCGACAAGTCATTTACATGACTTTACGCTGTTCAACGGGGTGACGACATATGACGATAATCGGTATTACCGAGCGCTTCAAGACTGCAATTGTTTCTGAAATGCATCCGGCTCGTGCAACAGCTGCTGCTCTGACTATTAGGATGCAAATGTAACACGCGAATATTATTACAATAGGTAACATTCATTAAAAAACCAGCGTTCAGTTGAGACGACTGAAACAAACAAAAGCGGGCAGGAAGAACGTGCAAAACACGATATGAGGTGTGAAGGTGAACAATACTCAAACGAAAACACTTGAGCGAGTATCAAAAGCAAAAATTACTCACGTAGAAATGACATAGTGCGCCGACTGAAGAAGCAACCAGCCACGGGAGTCGGTCGGTTCAGGAAGCAGGAAGGTCGAGATAGAAAGCGCAGCTAGCTCGGTGCTTTGGTTGGCTGCACGCACACGCATTTCCTGCACTAGATGCCGGCAGAGATGGCCCGCGAACGGACACAACTCTCTGAACTGAGTGACAATTTCTTCCGAGCACGGATACATACTCATCACCTCAAAAAAACAACCCTTTCTAAGGGTGAGTGACAGATATGACAAATCTGGGAATGTCACGCAGTCAAGATACTACGTTAGTTTGATTTTAACTGCTGCTCTGACTATTAGGATGCAAATGTAACACGCGAATATTATTACAATAGGTAACATTCATTAAAAAACCAGCGTTCAGTTGAGACGACTGAAACAAACAAAAGCGGGCAGGAAGAACGTGCAAAACACGATATGAGGTGTGAAGGTGAACAATACTCAAACGAAAACACTTGAGCGAGTATCAAAAGCAAAAATTACTCACGTAGAAATGACATAGTGCGCCGACTGAAGAAGCAACCAGCCACGGGAGTCGGTCGGTTCAGGAAGCAGGAAGGTCGAGATAGAAAGCGCAGCTAGCTCGGTGCTTTGGTTGGCTGCACGCACACGCATTTCCTGCACTAGATGCCGGCAGAGATGGCCCGCGAACGGACACAACTCTCTGAACTGAGTGACAATTTCTTCCGAGCACGGATACATACTCATCACCTCAAAAAAACAACCCTTTCTAAGGGTGAGTGACAGATATGACAAATCTGGGAATGTCACGCAGTCAAGATACTACGTTAGTTTGATTTTAAAACACCGGCTAGTATAACAGTCATAACATCTATCATTCGCGCTCCCAACAACATAGGCTCACCAGACCCTCTACGCCCACCACCACCCCCTTCACATTAATTGTTCTACAGCTATTTTCCCTGTTAGCACAATGACTGCTTGTCTTGCCATCGTAGATAAAAACATAAACATGCAACCGATTTTGCTCTCACGATATGTGTTTGCGTATCTTCGAATTTTAGGTGCATTTCAACAAAAATGCGACACCATTTTTGAATTCAAAACCGCCGTGCGAAAAATAATCGAAGAAGCTCTTGATTAATAGAAAAACAGCGTTCACGGTAAACGCCTTAAATTTTGAATAGAATTCTATAATTGAGAGAATGTTCAAACGATGCGTTCCTCTGAGTGCAATTGCGACAAACAAGCATTAGCCATCGATTGCAAAAGAAGGCAAAAAAAAAAACGCTGCCTGCAATACACTTCTTTCCCAATTTCCGGAATCCCAATTTCATTCCAACATGTTGTTTCGCAAAACATTTAAAACAAGCTAGTATTCCATATTTTGCGCCTCGGTGTTGAAGAAAAATAGCGATGAACTTAACAGTTTCCAGAAAACGAACTCCAACACTTAGTCTTTTAACTCATGCGCCGTCAAATGAATCTTCTCTGGTTGTGGCACTCCTTTTTTGCAAGACCAGACGATTCCGCCAACCGAAACGGCGACATTCGTAAGATTAGGAGAGCTAGCTGGCTTGCTTAGGCGTTCTACAGAGACTTGAAGTATAGATCAGTTTCGCGATAACAGCCTTCAGTTAAACCTTGCAGAAAAGTGGCAGAACACGATCGAACTTGCGCTCGCCCTCGTTCACTCCACTCAGCGGTACTTTGCAGTACTCGCTGAACGTCTTCCGCAGATGCAGTAGTGTCAGCGCACGTTCACTCTCACCCATCTCGTCACTTACTGAAAAAACAAACTCATAACCTCTTTGAGCACCGGCAAAATAATCTGGACGACTTGTAAAACAGCCAGTAAGAAAGGCTCCAAATGAAAAAAAATGATTTAAATGACTTATTAGGGGGCATATCAGCAGCGTAAATTCGTTATAGAGCTTTTGGACACTTCCCAAAATAATGGCCCATTTACTGACTAACTTAAGGCGTAAATGTGAAGACCAATCTAGTAGCCGCGTTACCATGGTGGAGAACGAAGATGGAAAGAACATCTACTTTCGGACATATCATTATTCCCTTGTCATAGGCGTGAACAAAATCTCATTTTTGAAAGGAAGGACGGAGAATGCTGACTATTCAAAGAATAATTAAGTAAAAAAGATCGTGGCATGAGTGCAACAATGCATGAGAAACACTTAGCAGGCTTAAACTTTTCGGGAAAATTATAATAAAAGAGAGGGGAGGAGGGATGGGATATACACAAAGGAAGGCTTTTGGCTGACCGACTGACAGATACGTACCTGTGAATGTGCCTCGACGACAAAACGCAAATTGGTACAACTGGTAAGATATGCAAAATGGTGTTGGCCTATAGACGAACAGCGAAGTTCAAATCCTACCAAATGCCAATGTGACATATGGGATAAACTTTAGCCAATGTGAAAAGAACTTTGCATCGCATTCATCCCGTATATCCATAACCTCGTTGAAAGTAGCAATATAAAGGCAATATAAAGTATCAAGAAAATATCACCCTATCGGGGTGGAAGCGAGTTCGAACGTAAAATGAAACTGTAAAGAAAAACGGACAAAATCAGTTAATCGGCTTAGTGCAAAATTCAATTAGCGCTTGAGAGATTGAGCATAATGTCCTTAGAAAAAAAAAATCATATTGCAAATTGTCAATTGAAATTTGATAATTTTTTTGGTGGGTTAGACCTAACACAGATTGTGTGCTATAACCATCCATGTAACCAAGTCCGAAATTCTAAGAGAAACAAGTCAATAGTATTTCGGCTTCCAAAAAATTTAGGGAGTATGATGAAGAACGTAATAATGGATAAGACTCCGAAGCATAAATTTTAAGAGGTATAGCACTGGCATTATGGAAGCGACAGGTGGGTTATTTGTAAATAACAGGATTTTTCACGAATGAGATGCAACAGCAGGTGGAAAAGCACTGGAAAGAATCTAAAAGTTTGAAATTTTCAAAAATTTTTTAAAACCTGAAAAGTTTCAAGACTCTAGCACTTCATCGTCAATAGGAATCTCTTATTTTCGCACATTATTGCCACAGTTTAGCCACTGGCTTAAGAACACGACCAGCAAAATTTGTTCAAAAAAAGCGACGCAATAAATTAGATCCCCGTAATAGGGGTGGTGAACGTCCACGTATGCTCATAACTTTTTATTTTTGACGCACAACGGTGCGTTAAACATAAAAAGTTTAATGTGGAAAGGCCACATCACTGCAACCTAAGATATGAAGAAATCCAAAACCTTTCTATCACCTGTGTGCCTTAAAACTTACCTGACGTGCACTGGATGCAATAATCGAATGCGCACATTTGTCGACAGATTATTTTAATGACCAGATCTAATCTTATCGTCACCGGTGGCTCTTATGCCACCATCACCGGTTGCTTATATGTCGACACCACCGGTGGCTCTTACGCCACCATGGCCAGTGGCCCTTATGCCACCATGGCCGGTGGCCCTTAAGTCGCGATCACCGGTGGCTCTTACATCGCCATCACTGGAGGATCATTTCGCCATGGCCGGTGGTTCCTGTGTCACCATGGTCGCTGACTCTTATGCCACTATGGCCGGTAATTTACGTCATCATGGCCGGCGACTCTTATGTCACGATGGCCTGTGGCTTTACGTCACCATCGCCGGTAGCTCCTATGTCACCATGGCCGGTGGCTCTTATGTCATGGCCGGTGGCTCCTATGTCACCATGGCGGATGATTTATGTCAGTATCAACGGTGGCTCCTATGTGACCACGGTCGATGGCTCTAATGTCACGACGGCCTGTGGCTTTTACGCCACCATCGCCAGTGACTCTTATGTCACAGTCACCGGTAGTTCTTATGTCACCATCACCGATGGCTCTTAGGCCAGCATGGCCGGTGGCTCTTATGTCACCATGGCCGCTGACTCTTATGCCACTATGGCCGGTAACTTACGTCACCACGGCCGGTAGCTCTTAAGTCACCATGGCCGGTGGTTCTTATGTCATGGCCAATGGCTCTTATGTCACCATGGCCGCTGATTTTTATGCCACTATGGCCGGTAACTTACGCCACCATGGCCAGTGACTCTTATGTCACCACGGCCGGTGACTCCCATGTCACTATGGCCATGGCCGGTGACTATTAGGTCACCACGGCCTGTGGCTTTACGTCATCATCGCCAGTAGCTTTTATGTCACAATGTCCCGTGGCTCTTACGTCGCGATGGCCCGTGACTCTTCTGTCGTTCAGCGGACAAACATAACTCAGAATAAGCTTTTGTTCTATTACATGCCCATCAACTTACAAAAAATCTATAAATTACACACAGCAACACAGACAACAGCATATGCCTCACAGCGCTATAGGCTGGGGATTCAGTCCCTCTGGAAGCAACTTGTTTTGCTGACGGACGTGATCGCTGATGACTTAATATCCTACTGATGGTCTCAGCACGCAGCAAATCGCAAATACCTCTTCACATGGGGACATTTTTAAGAGCAGGACGAGTGTAAAATGCACATCGCCACATCGCCAGCAGAATTCTCCAAAGTGTGCTTGATTCTCTACAGAATAAGCAAACATTCGATCATTTATTCATTGGTACCGTACGATTCATGACGACTATTGAAATGTGTTGGCTGATGCCTAGCGAATACTTAGTTTACTTACATTAAAGCATAAAGGATGAACGGCAGCATAAAATTGTTTGCCTATTATGTGTCTAATGTACTCTGTACGGGTACAGCTTGCAAAACGGTTTAGGCATGGGCGGGTAATTCAAAGAGAATATTTAGCGGTTTACTGAAGCGATCTGAAATAACATGATGAAGCACTTTGTTAAACTCTCAGGTAACGCAACTGGGAACCAAGTCTGTGGTATGAGGTGGCGTTACAGGGTTGGTGTTATGGCAAACACATGAAATAAATGTAGATGCTCACCTGAAGAGGACGCCAACCGATCGGCCTATATTTTATACGCTGAATCATCGAGACGTGTCCACAGCGCTCTTCACAGCTGCAAATATGCTCGCATCAACCTATTCAAAATGCACACACTGTCGCTATCCGCGCAAATCATCACGTCAACTTGATAAAGCTGATGAAATGGGAGCACGACGCGAAAAAGCTGATTTTTGGTCACCCCTTTTCCGTCTCCACGGAAATCGAGGTGAAGCGGTCATTGCATCTACCAAATACCATGACAAAAGCTATGAACTTGCATTTACACTGTTCTAAACTATAACTTTACGGAAATTTCATGTTTACTTCAAGATGCTGTAATGAGAAGTAATACTTCTACAAGATTCGTACATTCCGCTTGCGCCATTCCAATCTAACCGTAAGCGTTGAATCAGCGAAAATATGGGATCACTTGTCCGGAATCTCGTTCTTCTCCCCGATGATCTTTTAAGTTGGATTTCATAATGCACTTTTTCCTCCCTCTTGCAATGGACCTACACTGCGCTCTACTTCTGCACGCAAAAATGCTGTACCTGACGGCCAAAATTCAAATTTGATGATGTTCTACTATGCTATACTACAACTCGCTCACAATCGACCTGTGCAAGTGCACTACATCTACACTACCCGAAGATTCATGAAAAACACTACTGTTCGCATTTGGCCTCTGAAAGTACTCGCAGATGAAACAAAAGCAACTGCGGCCTTATTTCTTCGAATACAGAAGTACCGTGCGCATATGTTGTAGATGGGGCAAATTTTTCATGGCATATCAAGAAACCATGGCAACACGGCGGAAGTTTCCCATGACGTACGTGGCCAAAGACGACATCGGCTTCCCATTTGGGAATTTGCAGCTAGCAAAACTTGTAACTCTCAGGGAGCCTGGCATGAACCATCCCGAAAACGCGCATCATTCAACTGAATAAGAAAGATAGCAAAAATTCAAATTTTGTCATTTCAAAAAAAGCATTTATCCGGTTCCGCGGGAATTTTCGATGAAGAAAACGAACAAATGAACCCGCTGACGAAGAAAAAAAAAGATGAATAAATTCGACTGATCGTACCATCCCCACACCAATCACGTTACGAGAAGCCTCAGGGAGCAGCACAAACCTCACCAGTCAAACGCGCGCAGTGCTGCCCCTAAGATGTGCGAACGATTTGACTACAAACGCAGACGATTTACTTAAATTCCGAGAGATGTAATGTAAGACTTGTAATGTGAGGGACATGCAGGTAGATTAGATCGCCCGAACAAAGTAAAGAAAATAGGCATAATAAGTTTGGGAAGAACGACATCGAGTTATAAAGTAGCAAAGCACACTTCCCACCATACCACCATGTAACATTTGCAGTCAGAACATTAACTAGTCTTGCGATGGGCCGCGCACGCACCCTGTATAGCGCGCAACGGGCTGCCTATGCGAAGCTCGCCTGAACCACACAAACGAAACGTAGCAGAGAAAAGGAGAGCAAAGAGATGAAGCGGCAGAACGGGAAAGAAAGGAAGTGGAACTCGAAATAGGAGGACGACGATGGTTATGTAGTATGGAGCAGGCGTCTACATGCCCCACGAACGGCGTTTCTCTACCTCGGCGTATTCCGCCTTCTCGAATGAAAACGCAGTGTCTGGAATGATTGTTCCATCAGAGGAAGGACGGTTAGATGGTCAGTTATAATTTATTATGGTTGGCAAGAACCAGCCAGAAATGAGCGGTTTAAAGGAAGGCATATGAGCCCACATGACGTTTAGAAATTAAACACCCAGTTTTAAGCACCCTAGGACGACACCGGTCTACATAAAATTTTCATCGGAGATGACCCGCTGTTCAGTTTAGGTTCCAGACGCCGACTTCGACACAGTCCAATCCCTTTTTGGCCGCGACTTCAGATCTTTGGTTCGTGGTTCGACAGCACAATGCATTACGAATATACTGCACTGTACCATCTGCATCTTTTTGGTAACGAGGAAAATCGGATAGCTTCGATCGGCAAAGGCATTCATTTTGGGACAGGGCGCAAGCACTGTAGGCGTTTGTTTCATATGAAAAATGTCCTTCTTTGCAGGTTCTGATTTTAACGGGAAGGTTCTTCCCCAAAGGTATGTTTCCCCAATCTTTCGAGACGCCACTTCGCACCGTTCCTGTCCTCATATTTGGTCTCATTTCTCAACAGTTTTGGTTCCGCCCGTGGAGTTGGTGTATTTACAACATCAGACTCGGGCATCCGCCATTCGTAGATGCCGGGAAAACTAATGTTGAACCTCGTTGACATAATCGAGATACTTTCCGAGAATGCTTCGATTACCTTCACGAATGGAGCTGTCAGAATTCTTATCTCCTAGGGAACTCCCATTTCAAGTTTGCTGCAATACAAATTTTCCGCAAAACGAAAGAATCTGACTTGCTATAAAAAATACTTTTTGCAGCAAAAATATCTCTTGCCAAGAGGTTTTTGTCGCAGAAAGTGTTCCTCCACAACAACAAGTGTCAATGCTTTCCAGGAGGAAGGTAAGACCTACGCTTTGGCGGCTTATACACCAACCGGTTTCATTAAGCATTCGCAAATGATGAAAATTCACATTGTGTCCGATCCAATAGCCTGTTCCAATAGTCTTCTGCTTTGAAAAATTTTTTTCTGCGACGTGACTGACCGAATACGGAACCTGATCCGTCCTAAAACACATGCAATCCGTCCTCTTATGGATTTACGACCTCCCTGAGGCGTCGGTGAATCAGCTTGGAGGTGTAAATATGGGAAGACATTAGGATGTGAACAACAGGCACCAAATTTCATGCTTTTAGTTCCAGCGGTTCCCGAATTGAACCTATCAAACAGATAGTGAGGCAGACAAACACAGACATGCCCAGACATGACATCAATATAGCGTATTTTGCACATTTTAATCTTGTCATAACGCAAGAAGGAATAAATTTTCTACAAACAAGTTCCAAGAAAAGCTAACGGTTTGGCACGGTATCGAGTATTTTGTTGTCGTGCTTAAAACAGTGCAATAAACGCCAAAAAAAAAAAGACCAAATGAAAAATACTTCGCTGTGTAACAACACTTTTGCTCAACTCGCCATCAATGGTTGCGTTTGAAGCGTACTGTGAATCGGTGGAGCAATTTGTCCCCCCGATCACAATCGAACTCCTGCCTCCTAGTTTTCGCGCTCGTCTTCTTTTTAAAAATTATCCTTTTTTCATCGAGAAACACATTTCGAACTGTCATCAACTCAAGGCGTAGTTGGATGTCCTGCGTCCTATGCGCTGATGTTTTGAGTCCACGAATCGAACCGCACCGAAATTATTTATATCATACACACTGCCCACGTAATTACCCTCCATGTCTCATACCATTGAGAAATCTGTGGATCGTTCCCCTTCTTCGTTTAGGAGCTTTGTAGTGCCGTCGATTGCGCTTGCGATATTTCATCGCAGAAACTCCTCTGATTCGAGAGTTAAAACTACCTGTATATACACATTTATTGTATACGTGCACACAAAGATGAGCATATAATGTGATTTCGATCCGATAAAAAAAGCAGAAAAAAATATATGGCGAAGCAATGGTGCACCTGGTGGCGTGCTGAATTAAGACCCGACAAAATAAGGGAATGCTGCCCGAAAGATACGCTCATTTTCCATAGCGGCATGGCAATCTGGAAGTGGGTGCAACCAAAATAAACTCATTATGGTGTTCGGCATATCCACAGCAAGTTCTAATTGAAATATGGGAAGTTTATGAATTATACATGGAAAATTAGGGGTCCTAGTGTTCTTATTTCCAGAAGGAAGCCTGACATTCGTGTTCAGCTGCAACATTATCGTACTTATTTGCTCAGTAGTAAATCCGAGAACATCCATTTAGTCTCCCGTAATCCGCATGCTCGATGGTCTTCTACACTGATTTCTATTCACCGATCACTTCTAAAGTTACAGGTCACTAAAAGAGGCATTTTTTAACACTGTTAGGGCTTTAGGATTTCTGTACCGTGTATCAGAAGATCCAAGGCTTCCTAGATGTTTCCCAAGGGACTTCCATCCGTTCTCTACTTCTGTCGACAATGGAGCAAATATTCCAGCTCGCCTGCCAGTGACAAGTGTACCCAAATGTTGTGTGGGACAATGACATACTAACCGCTTATTAATCACGATGTCGATAGTCGATATTAACACATAAACGATCAAATGCTGCTCTAATCCGACTGCTGTCACCCCAGGGTTCATTCAACTTCTATCTTCAAACCTTGAGTGATTCCCTTCTTAGTAGGGACTACCAACGCTACAGAATCTCTAAACGGCACAAAAAAACTCGAACGATTTAGGCACATAGGCGAATCACCCACCGCCGACTCAGTACTTTGGCCTAGCTCGGGTAGACAGCACAATATTAATCAACTAGATGTACAAGCATAGCTTATGTACGTTCACAAGATCAAAGTTTACTCATCTGAAGCGAAGCACCGCATAGCACCACAACTGCACCTTGAATCACACACAGGTTAACAGAAGGTAGCAGATCTGCAAGATTTTCAAAATGCGACTCGTAACCACTAGATAAGCAAAAACTACAGGAAAATGGAAATTTCGCAAGGAAAAATGAGTTTTCTTTCTTCGTTACACTTTTTTTATTTCCTCTCAGGCTCTCGTTTTCTTTCCATTGTTTTTTTTTTCCGCATTTTATTTCAAAACGCAGGTCAATGTTTAGTCCTCCAGCCTTTATACTTTTTACCCGTTCATTCTTTCCAATAAACGCCTTCATTGAAACACTGAAACGAGCAGTGAATTTTTTAGATTTCCGGCCAAGCGCAGGTTGTTTAATGCTTTCGGGAACGTGCCCACACAGCTGGCTCCAGAAATCAGTGAGCCGCAAGCCTGAGCACCACAACAGTACCGGATGAAACTTTTAAAAACTGACAGATGGGTGCGCCCTTGCGTCGGCTGAAGGTGAGCTTGCTGTGCAAAATTAAGATGCTAAAGCATAAAAATAATGAAGAAAATGATGTGCGAAAAGGCTATCAAATAACGATCCCACCTTCCCCAAAATTCGATAGGTTTTATTTACGAGGATTTTCATACATGGAGGAAGTGTCCCCTACCACCTCAGCGTTCTTCCTCACTGAAAGTAAAACCAACTACACCAGCTGCTGACGGTATCATTCTCCGTCTCTGTCAGCAAATGCACGCTGTGGTTTGACATGATAGTGGTATGAGCATGGCCAGTGAATGCGCGTAGGGACAAAAAGTAGCAACGTGCCGCTTTATGATACATTCCCCCGTTCAGCCTGGCTCAGTCATAGCCACTCTGTGTGCTACAATCAGATGGCTAGCACAAACTGCGCATAAAGAGTATTTATGAAGGCATATGACAATGAGGACCCGAATTCGAGCCCACTGGGTAGAATAAATGTTGACTAGCGCAAATTCAGTGGTTCGCTCATGGAAACATAATTGTTTAAGACCACATCGAGAACCCTTCGACGAGAGATCGCTCTGAGGCGACCTAGATGAGAATAAAACATCCCCATAGAGCACACTGACAGCAACAAAAATACACACATGCAGGTGTTCCATATGGAAACCTTCTAGAAGAGTCGATAAGCGTCGCTTCTTTACAATCCATTGTAACAAAAAAATCTTTCGACGTTTACGAAAAGAAGCACACTGACCAAGCCTCACGCAAACAAACTCTACTCACAAGCATATTCAATAGCGAAATACATTACACCTCATGAAAGTAACATCTAAAGAACAGTATAGGAGAAGAGCACTTCGAAATGAATATACCACGCCTACGAAAGTCCTCAACTGAGATCTTTGTTTAGTTCAAAAAAAGGCACACCGTCAGCATTTAAGCAAATTTGTTTGAATGACTGCTATCGACTACCGAATTCAACGTTCGCTGCAGCCAAACTATACACTGCAACGACGCAGTCGACATTTTATAAATGATTCACTAATTTTTGTTTTGAAATGCTGCATCGACATCGACAATTCGTAACAACTAAAATGTTTTCATTCCTAATATGGCAAAATCTTTACTGCGGTTGACCTGAGTGACTTGAACGGGTCCTTAGATCTAACCGACGCATTTCTTTGCTTGACATTTCTTTTTCGTTCTTCCCCAACAACATTACGCTGAGATTTTTTTGCCATTGCGTACATGCATCCGTACGGCTTACGAATAAACTTTTGAAAAGGCTTCCGTGCATTCATCCAAAAAATAATTTCGTGGACCGACCGGCACCACTTTCATTCAACTGTATTGGGGATTAACTATTGAGGCCTCAAAGAAAACCCGTAAGCATAACTTTAGGCTGAAGCTTATTAAAATAGAAAAACCAAATATTAAAAATGCTCAGTTGATGGGTTGTTTTAAAGATCACAAGATGATGGAAACCCATTACGGTCTATCATCATAAATGCGCTTAAACTCGCTATTTCAATGGCGATATATACCCAGCGCAAAACTACCTTAACAAAGCAAACATTATGGACGCATTTTGAGTTTCTAACTACACTGCATGCTCGATATTGACTTTAAAAAATATTTTCACAGTTATGCAAACCTTTCATTTCAATCCGTGCAAAAAGCTAAACTGTTTATAAAATTTTCAAAAGACTTGAGCGCATAAACTTTCAGAGAGTCGTTAAGCTTTGAACAAACCATCGTGATCCGCACGAGCTTCTTTATTGCGCTTTCGCAAATCTGCTATCTGCAAAACGAGATCGCTCTGAGGCGACCTAGATGAGAATAAAACATCCCCATAGAGCACACTGACAGCAACAAAAATACACACATGCAGGTGTTCCATATGGAAACCTTCTAGAAGAGTCGATAAGCGTCGCTTCTTTACAATCCATTGTAACAAAAAAATCTTTCGACGTTTACGAAAAGAAGCACACTGACCAAGCCTCACGCAAACAAACTCTACTCACAAGCATATTCAATAGCGAAATACATTACACCTCATGAAAGTAACATCTAAAGAACAGTATAGGAGAAGAGCACTTCGAAATGAATATACCACGCCTACGAAAGTCCTCAACTGAGATCTTTGTTTAGTTCAAAAAAAGGCACACCGTCAGCATTTAAGCAAATTTGTTTGAATGACTGCTATCGACTACCGAATTCAACGTTCGCTGCAGCCAAACTATACACTGCAACGACGCAGTCGACATTTTATAAATGATTCACTAATTTTTGTTTTGAAATGCTGCATCGACATCGACAATTCGTAACAACTAAAATGTTTTCATTCCTAATATGGCAAAATCTTTACTGCGGTTGACCTGAGTGACTTGAACGGGTCCTTAGATCTAACCGACGCATTTCTTTGCTTGACATTTCTTTTTCGTTCTTCCCCAACAACATTACGCTGAGATTTTTTTGCCATTGCGTACATGCATCCGTACGGCTTACGAATAAACTTTTGAAAAGGCTTCCGTGCATTCATCCAAAAAATAATTTCGTGGACCGACCGGCACCACTTTCATTCAACTGTATTGGGGATTAACTATTGAGGCCTCAAAGAAAACCCGTAAGCATAACTTTAGGCTGAAGCTTATTAAAATAGAAAAACCAAATATTAAAAATGCTCAGTTGATGGGTTGTTTTAAAGATCACAAGATGATGGAAACCCATTACGGTCTATCATCATAAATGCGCTTAAACTCGCTATTTCAATGGCGATATATACCCAGCGCAAAACTACCTTAACAAAGCAAACATTATGGACGCATTTTGAGTTTCTAACTACACTGCATGCTCGATATTGACTTTAAAAAATATTTTCACAGTTATGCAAACCTTTCATTTCAATCCGTGCAAAAAGCTAAACTGTTTATAAAATTTTCAAAAGACTTGAGCGCATAAACTTTCAGAGAGTCGTTAAGCTTTGAACAAACCATCGTGATCCGCACGAGCTTCTTTATTGCGCTTTCGCAAAATCTGCTATCTGCAAAACGCAATTTGGCTACATTGCGATTGTGAATTTCTGTATCCATCCAGTAGTTTGAACTCGAAAACACTGAAATAAAAGTTATAAATTTTCATGGTATCCCAGTCCAGTGCCAATTAATAGATTACGTAAATTATACATACGATCATCGCCTATACTCAGCCCAGTGTCAATTAACCGTCCTCGTGAGAAATTATTGTATCTCAAAGAATGTTAAAAAATCGCACGCATTTTCAATTGAATTGGCTACAAGTTCGACAAGTCAGCACAGGAAACTTTGAGGAATTGTACAAGTCGTTAACTCGAATAAAATCTGAACATTCGTCATTTGCGAGCACTTTATGAAACGGATTGGTAGGCAAGCCGCCAAAGCGCATATCCCGCCTTCTCCCTGGCACGCATTTCCACTCGTTTCCTCTCATGTTTAAGCCAGCAGTTAACAAGCGAATTTAGTCAAACTTTGCGCATTCACCGCTCTCATCGTACGCAACGATAAAAAAATCGCTCAACCGATGACGATACTATCAAGTGCTGCGACGAAATTAGCAACGACAACGCAGTGTGCTCTAAACGCACTGCCATGGTCACGCGGCTTTCGCTGCACTTGCCAAAAATTTGATTTCCTTTATTACGGGCCTAGCAGTCATTTTGATGCACTAATAAAAAGCAGCATTCTCTAAAAGCCACTTCGCAGTATTCTTTTAGAAGCCCGTGTGAATACAACAACTCAAAAGTTCACCCTAATACGATTGGCAAACAACAGCCAACCGATAAGTAAATTTACATTTGTGTCACAGCGTTAAATACAGCTACCTTGCAATTCTATTTGCGAGGAGAAAATCCAAAAAGACTTCGAACTTTGGAAACTGCGAAAGAAAAAAAAAAGAAAAACAGAGGAGAAGTGGAGAGTGGGAAAAGTCTCCCTTCGGAAGAGAAAACTGCGCCAAATATATCAGCAAAAACTTGCTGCCTTTTCCCCAACCATCTCGATTTCGAGAATTATCTACTGTATTATTTCAGACGACAACAGATGACAGTCGATAAGACGCAAAGACGAAAGCGCATTAGCAAAACGAGGAAGCGATGCGCTGAAGGTGGCCGAACTGCAACGAATTGAAGCGGATTGCATTAGAAGCCTTGCGCAGGAGAGGCACGCAAGAAAAAGGGAATATGGATGATGACCGTGTAATACCAACTGTGCGACTACTAGACCGTTACCTCTCAATCATGTCACATATCTTATAAAAAAGCATGGAGGTTGATAACAAAATGCTGTCCTATGCACTCAGCAAAGAGAATTACACTCACTGCTCGATTTCGAAATGACTGTTAAAATGTGAAAATAAATTACCAGCGAAACCAACATTCAGTCAAAATACCAGCGAGAACAATCTATCGCTAAAAGTGACAGAACAAGAATATATACATTTTGGCCGGAAACTATGGTAAAACAACGATAAAACACTGCTAGAAATATGGGAGAATAGAATGTAAACCATACGCGGATAAGAGCGAATCAGTGCTAAGAGACCGTTTTAGCCTTATATGACACCGACACACCGGCACAATGAGCGATGTCAGAATGGCATTCGATGTCTGGCCTTAGCACGCACTTCACTCTTGACATATTCGCGCATGCACACGTCCGCGATCTGTTCGTCGATCATGCGAAGGGCCTCCTCAATCGGCTTGTCGCTGTAATAGTGCATGAGTTCCGTGCCGTAGACAATCCATACACAGTCCGCACATCCTGAGCCGCAGCAAGTCAACGGATCGGGTGGTTCCGGTGCATGGGAACCTACATAAGCACGTCTTGGTGTGACTGTGCGCGTTGAGACGCAAGAAAATTTTGGCTCAGGGGGAGGAGGTGGCGGCGATCTCGCGTTCTTCACCTGCACTGTTGATGAAACACTGCAGATGCCTTCACGGTCCAACGTCGTGTCTAAAGAGATAATTATTTAGGCGCTTGCATACTGTGCAATCACCATAGCAATTGCTGGCAAGTCCCTACTATGAAGTCAACAGAAAAACTGTCCCACAATCGTGGACAGTTCGTTTTCGTAACTTCCTCGCGCAATATGGTCCCTTCCTGTTAACAGCATTCTCCACCGCTACGCGAAATTTCCATACTCCATTTGAACCAACGCTACCTACATAAACTGATAAGCAAGTCTAAATTAGGAACGGGAGGTGGATAAGAGGGTATGGACGCATTTTGAGTTTCTAACTACACTGCATGCTCGATATTGACTTTAAAAAATATTTTCACAGTTATGCAAACCTTTCATTTCAATCCGTGCAAAAAGCTAAACTGTTTATAAAATTTTCAAAAGACTTGAGCGCATAAACTTTCAGAGAGTCGTTAAGCTTTGAACAAACCATCGTGATCCGCACGAGCTTCTTTATTGCGCTTTCGCAAAATCTGCTATCTGCAAAACGCAATTTGGCTACATTGCGATTGTGAATTTCTGTATCCATCCAGTAGTTTGAACTCGAAAACACTGAAATAAAAGTTATAAATTTTCATGGTATCCCAGTCCAGTGCCAATTAATAGATTACGTAAATTATACATACGATCATCGCCTATACTCAGCCCAGTGTCAATTAACCGTCCTCGTGAGAAATTATTGTATCTCAAAGAATGTTAAAAAATCGCACGCATTTTCAATTGAATTGGCTACAAGTTCGACAAGTCAGCACAGGAAACTTTGAGGAATTGTACAAGCCGTTAACTCGAATAAAATCTGAACATTCGTCATTTGCGAGCACTTTATGAAACGGATTGGTAGGCAAGCCGCCAAAGCGCATATCCCGCCTTCTCCCTGGCACGCATTTCCACTCGTTTCCTCTCATGTTTAAGCCAGCAGTTAACAAGCGAATTTAGTCAAACTTTGCGCATTCACCGCTCTCATCGTACGCAACGATTAAAAAAATCGCTCAACCGATGACGATACTATCAAGTGCTGCGACGAAATTAGCAACGACAACGCAGTGTGCTCTAAACGCACTGCCATGGTCACGCGGCTTTCGCTGCACTTGCCAAAAATTTGATTTCCTTTATTACGGGCCTAGCAGTCATTTTGATGCACTAATAAAAAGCAGCATTCTCTAAAAGCCACTTCGCAGTATTCTTTTAGAAGCCCGTGTGAATACAACAACTCAAAAGTTCACCCTAATACGATTGGCAAACAACAGCCAACCGATAAGTAAATTTACATTTGTGTCACAGCGTTAAATACAGCTACCTTGCAATTCTATTTGCGAGGAGAAAATCCAAAAAGACTTCGAACTTTGGAAACTGCGAAAGAAAAAAAAAAAGAAAAACAAAGGAGAAGTGGAGAGTGGGAAAAGTCTCCCTTCGGAAGAGAAAACTGCGCCAAATATATCAGCAAAAACTTGCTGCCTTTTCCCCAACCATCTCGATTTCGAGAATTATCTACTGTATTATTTCAGACGACAACAGATGACAGTCGATAAGACGCAAAGACGAAAGCGCATTAGCAAAACGAGGAAGCGATGCGCTGAAGGTGGCCGAACTGCAACGAATTGAAGCGGATTGCTTTAGAAGCCTTGCGCAGGAGAGGCACGCAAGAAAAAGGGAATATGGATGATGACCGTGTAATACCAACTGTGCGACTACTAGACCGTTACCTCTCAATCATGTCACATATCTTATAAAAAAGCATGGAGGTTGATAACAAAATGCTGTCCTATGCACTCAGCAAAGAGAATTACACTCACTGCTCGATTTCGAAATGACTGTTAAAATGTGAAAATAAATTACCAGCGAAACCAACATTCAGTCAAAATACCAGCGAGAACAATCTATCGCTAAAAGTGACAGAACAAGAATATATACATTTTGGCCGGAAACTATGGTAAAACAACGATAAAACACTGCTAGAAATATGGGAGAATAGAATGTAAACCATACGCGGATAAGAGCGAATCAGTGCTAAGAGACCGTTTTAGCCTTATATGACACCGACACACCGGCACAATGAGCGATGTCAGAATGGCATTCGATGTCTGGCCTTAGCACGCACTTCACTCTTGACATATTCGCGCATGCACACGTCCGCGATCTGTTCGTCGATCATGCGAAGGGCCTCCTCAATCGGCTTGTCGCTGTAATAGTGCATGAGTTCCGTGCCGTAGACAATCCATACACAGTCCGCACATCCTGAGCCGCAGCAAGTCAACGGATCGGGTGGTTCCGGTGCATGGGAACCTACATAAGCACGTCTTGGTGTGACTGTGCGCGTTGAGACGCAAGAAAATTTTGGCTCAGGGGGAGGAGGTGGCGGCGATCTCGCGTTCTTCACCTGCACTGTTGATGAAACACTGCAGATGCCTTCACGGTCCAACGTCGTGTCTAAAGAGATAATTATTTAGGCGCTTGCATACTGTGCAATCACCATAGCAATTGCTGGCAAGTCCCTACTATGAAGTCAACAGAAAAACTGTCCCACAATCGTGGACAGTTCGTTTTCGTAACTTCCTCGCGCAATATGGTCCCTTCCTGTTAACAGCATTCTCCACCGCTACGCGAAATTTCGCGTAGCGGTGGAGAATGCTGTTGACGCTACCTACATAAACTGATAAGCACCAACGCTACCTACATAAACTGATAAGCAAGTCTAAATTAGGAACGGGAGGTGGATAAGAGGGACTGGAAACACATCTCAATGAAGGAAGGCAGAGAACGGCTCGAAACAACGTCACAGGTTTATACAATTGCAGATTTGTGGTCTTAATTTGGATCATTGTAGCGTATGCTGCCACAGTACCCAATAAACATGTACAGTTCATCGACATAAGGACTGCCTGCCACAACAACCGATCGGCAAGTTAAACGCAGTGTCCTTATAGAGTAATGGGTTACGAAAGTTGAATAGGGCTCTAAAGCACTGGAACAGTCTCGAGCAAAAACGTTAATTTCTTACGGAAGAGAGGTATTAGTATTACGTTTTTTTAAGCAATTTACAATAAACAGCAAATGCAAGTAAAATATGACAAATGCAGAAAACGGCTACCTATCGTGCAATGTAAATGCTGTATAAAAACAGCAGTTAAAGCAATGATCAGCTCTTATGCCTGATGGTCCTTACGTCGTTGCGCGAAAGATTCAGCACTGAGAACAGCAAATATCTGCACGTACTTTTACGTAAATCGTCGCCAACCGATCGATTTGGATTGCTCTTAGCTATCGAAATGTTGTTGCAAGCAAAGTGAAATTGAGGAAGACTAAGAACGAGTAGGAAAGTGCATGTTAGTGCCGCCTATCACAAATCGTTTCCTCTCATCGTTACGTCATTCACTTGTTAAAGGAATGCAAAAAGGAAATTAAGAAGATCATAAGACTCCAGAATATATGGACGATTTTTGATAAGATTCTCAACTTTTAAAGAGAACTGTAAAACGTGCACACAACAAAGCGACAACAACAAAGCACTTTCTGCAAAAGCAACCTCCAGATCTCTAGTAAATTCAGCCATTTACATATGCGAAACTGCGGAAAACGCGACATTTATAAAGCATGACTGCAAACCGGATCTGCGTAACGAATTACTCAGCTAATCAAAGTGGTTAGTAGTTGCATCACTCCGTATGAACCGATTAGCTTTTCTTTATACTGTTAACGTCTTCTATTATGAAAATCTATTGATCAAAAGAGCAAATTTTTTTCGAGAAAACTTTCTAAAGAAAACTCCAAGCAAAATACGTCCGTTCGATTCGCCACGCTCTGAAACGTATGAAACTTTTCGTAGGCTATGCCATCGTCGGCTGATGCACCGCCACACTGAGGTCAAAAAGCACTCCTTGTCTCTACGGGTGGTAAAGAGGCTTTATATCTGTAAAGGAAGAATTTTTCCCGATTTATCTTCTAATACTTTAAGGGGAATACGTTGAAAAGTGATGTTTTTTTATACCTTTAAAACTACGGACAATGCCACCTCATATCCTATACGATGCAACGCAACTTTCACTATAGCGTGCCGCGTCACAAAATATGGGAGAGTGCCGTACAGTTCAATGATGAACCAAGAAATACAGCACAGCACGGACAAACTAGCGCGTTAAAGTATGATATACCACTATAGGAACAACAATCCGCTTAAGGCGCACCTAAAATGTGCCTAACCTGAAACGCTAATGAGGACTCGAGAAAAGAATTTTTGAAAAACAATCACATGTTTTTGCAGACCGATTCTTGGTTGCTTCTGCGTTTGCTGTTACTCGAAGCAGTCATACAAGATATTTGAAGGTACAATACGCAATCGTATAGCTACGATTTAACAACAATTTTCGCAGTTAGCATAAAAATAGAAATCAGAATTTCGTGCAGTATTAGCACTACATTATACTGCTTTGCTGCAACTCTTCTTGGCTCGCCTAGCCTGACCTCCATGACCATGGAGCCAAGGGGAGGGAGGAGGCTGGGGACGAGGAGCGATACCATCCTCTTTGTGTTAATCCTATCTCGCGGTTAATCTAAATCACGCATGAGCATCCTCTCCTCCCCAACCTCCAGTCAAGCGGGTGAGGGATGCCCACAAATGTTATGAATCGTCAATCAAGTGAAATTTTCGGCACCTTCAGCACTCGGAGTCACTGAAAGTTCTCTTACGAGTTAACGCAATATTTCAGTGCTACATTTTGGTTAAAGATAGCAAAAGTGTCAACTGAAATTAACAACCCACAAAATTAGGCTCGGAAATGGCTACTCAGAAAAACTTTCAAAAACTAAAGGGTGCCTACGTGTAGTGTGAGCGATCGCACACCAGTCGACTCGAAGCTACTGAGTGCCGCCTGAGCAAATTTAAGATCGCACGATTTGGACTCAAGCAGACCCCAAGGAACATTTTAAAGGCCCTCTCTCCTAGCGCATAGTTAATTTATTTCGTTGCTTCACCTAGAACACACTCAGCAATCCGCGACAATCTTCGAGTAAAACATCTGAGCGAAGATCCTCCGAAACAGTTGCTGACTCGAAAAATCAGACAATATTTGGAGCAAGGTTCTGAGTTTCTGCTTGCGACCAAAGCCCGAACTCCAGAAGGGAAGAGACTACTACGAATTACTAACCAGCAACACCAGAAGTGAACAAGCGGCTGTTGGCGGTCACACGATGCACATTTCGCCTTGTGACAAGTCCATCCACAACGCGGCCAACACTTCGTCGCATCATCGTGCCTCCTGAAGCATTCCAAACCACAGCGCCTGTCATTGTTTTTTCAGTGCGATGACCAGTGACATGCCGTTTCGAATCAACCAAAATCTTAATGTTCGTATAGTGTGCAGCAGGTAGGTTTGCCGTGCATTTTGCTTCGCAGTCGTGCTCAGCGGGTGCAGCTGGGTGATTGCTGAAGTGTTGGGCATTAGTTAAGCGCATTTGCTGAAACCGTGCTGCATTGTAGCGCTAGTTGTTGCAATATGTGTGCACTGAAACACTTCCGCCTTAAGTTTTGCAGATCCTTTTTTTCTGCTAATGTGTTCCCTTTGCAAAAAATGAGTACTGAAACCTGAAGAACCAAAAATGAACAAAAACTTGAAACACAGCATCACTTTAGGGATCGCTTCGAATGCGTAATTTCCAGCATACGCGGTTTTGAGTGTAACCGGCTCGCTCTCTTTCTGTGCGGCTCTGTCTATCATCGCTGCTGCAGTTTCCCCATCGTTTCTGTGCTTTTTTTTGGGCAGTTCAGCCACTGACTCTATGCTTTACAAATATCGAAGCTTGACCGCTTGAACACTGTCTAGAACATTCAAAACCGCGTATGCGGCAAATTACGCGTTCGAAGCGATCCCTAAAATGATGCTGTGTTTCAAGTTTTTGTTCATTTTTGGTTCTCCAGGTTTCAGTACTCATTTTTTGCAAAGGGAACACATTAGCAGAAAAAAAGGATCTGCAAAACTTAAGGCGGAAGTGTTTCAGTGCACACATATTGCAACAACTAGCGCTACAATGCAGCACGGTTTCAGCAAATGCGCTTAACTAATGCCCAACACTTCAGCAATCACCCAGCTGCACCCGCTGAGCACGACTGCGAAGCAAAATGCACGGCAAACCTACCGGCTGCACACTACACGAACATTAAGATTTAGGTTGATTCGAAACGGCATATCACTGCACAACGCGATAGGTTGCGAATGGCTGCAAGACCATACAACAGTAATCGCAACAGCGCCAAGGCTGACCTTCGCCTTAAATTAAAAGTCGCAGTGAACCTATAAATTAGAAGCTCCGATGGTAGGAGTTAAATGTTGATCGAGAATTTCTAAAAGTAGCAAATGTGCACAGCAACGAATGGGGGTAGGGCATGTTAGCTGCAACAAGGCAGTGTCCTGTGTGTTGTGGAAGAGAGAGAAATGTGAAAGGAACTTAGCAACGGTGCACCATTTCGTCATGAAGACAACAGCAATCATCTCGATCGTCTTCACGATAAGCACACTGCTACCGCTCACCGCCATTCTTCCACCTAAATCAGCAAGGCGCTACTTTTGCTCCAACTGAACAAAGATTTGTTCCGAAGGAGAAGTAAACTTTTTGCCTATGTGTCGGAACTTCTTTTGTGGAAAACGCAAACCCTTTCTCCATAAGCTCGAGCTTTTTTCGTTATTCTGGCGCTTTTGAAGACCCGCTCAAACTCAATAGTGAATGACTGATTGAAGTCGTTTTTGGGCAGAATGCAAAACGGACGGATTGTAAGCAAAGTTTTTAAAACAAAACACTGGTATGTGGATGGAAAAGAAAAACACAATCTACTGGTTTTGAGTGTGCGGTCGAATGTGGAAGTATTCCTGGAGTCATAACTGATCGGGGAGGAAAACTCCAGCGGTTCACAAATGAACTCTGGGTGAGAGTGCTACAGCGGTCCTTACGGAGAATACTAGGATGAGCACATTAGCCACGAGAAAATGTAAAGCACTGTGAGCGACCTAGGTAATTAAAACTATTGAGGATTTTTTAGAGCACACAGAAGGTGACGTTCGAAATTGTCAAGGAGAAGGGAATGAAGACGACCACGAAAGGAATGATGACAGTAGTGTGGCAGACACAAACTTCGGTTCATGTAATCGACGTTGACAGTTCCGAATGAACTGTTCGAAGGTGCGCCCACAGTTGCGAGAAAATAACTAACAAAGCGGGCAGATCTTCGTTCCGTTTTTGTTTCTTCAAGAGCACAAGGCTTACGGTGCTGTCATATGAGATTTCTGATTTAGGTCCTACTTATTAACGTCATTCTATTTGTTGTATGACAAATTGTGACGATGGTGATGCCGAATAGGTTCAATTCATAAGCAAACTGTAGGAAAAAGAAGCAGCGAAGTACTGACTTGTACACAAAACCACATAAAGGCGATAAATTGGAAGAGAAAGGAAAACAATCAAATGATCCCAAGTGAGATGAACGTAATGAAACGGAATAAAATACACGTCGAAGGTGGAATAAAAAAATATTTATTAAAACTTATGTTTATATACACATATATATATGTATATATATATGTATATATGTATGTATATATGTATATATATATGTATATATATGTATATGTATACATATGTATATATATATACATATATATATATATATATACATAACTGATTTCGCAAAAATTGTTAGCAGAACGATTCGAACGGTTTCTTACGGAGATTTTTGGGGTAAGAACGTGTGCAGCGAAATCAGATGAAGTGCTCCGAAAAAAGATCCAAATGACGAAAGTCGTTAAAAATTTCATGCAACATAAAAAAAGTCACAGTCAATGAAGTTCGGACGTATCAATAAACACTGAATTGATAAAATGTGCGCGACAAGCGAGTACTTTCTATACACTCCTAATAAATCACTGTTCAACGTTTTCTGATTTCGCACGGCTTTCCCAAAGTGTAACAACATAAACCGAAATATGAGTACGACAAACGAGCCACACGATTCATAAGTATTACGCACTGTGGTACTAATATCGTACCAAACGACAAAATTCTGAATCAACGATAACATCGGCATCCCTGTTAAAGTCATTTTTGCTCTGATTTTATCTAAACTCAATCGAGCACCTTCAAGCACACTGAAAGTTTCCTCAAGCGAGCACCTTCAAGCACACTGACCGCTCACCCTAACAGCGCTCTCCGTATCCCACATCACCGCGGTGTGAATGCATATGAAACAGCTTGGCATGCACATTTGTAAAACTAACATCTACCGTTGACGAACGGAAATTTCATCGTATCGCTCAGAAACTCAGTTGTCAAATAACACTAGCACGAAGTGGTGCGTAGACCAAGGGAACTCAACGCGAGAAGGCATTATCGTTTGACGAGACGCAGAGAAGAGAGCGTTGAAGAAGACGAGAGGAATGGAGACTGCGCGAAAACGAGAGTGCACAAAGCAGAAACAGCTCACCGCCAGCTGCGACGATTCAGTGCGAGCGTTGGTTTGTCGCTCAACAACATTTAAACGCTCGCGTATTCTGTCGTTCGACTGCGTTAATCTGGCTTCTCAGGGGCGGCAAATGAAGTTCGGACGTATCAATAAACACTGAATTGATAAAATGTGCGCGACAAGCGAGTACTTTCTATACACTCCTAATAAATCACTGTTCAACGTTTTCTGATTTCGCACGGCTTTCCCAAAGTGTAACAACACAAACCGAAATATGAGTACGACAAACGAGCCACACGATTCATAAGTATTACGCACTGTGGTACTAATATCGTACCAAACGACAAAATTCTGAATCAACGATAACATCGGCATCCCTGTTAAAGTCATTTTTGCTCTGATTTTATCTAAACTCAATCGAGCACCTTCAAGCACACTGAAAGTTTCCTCAAGCGAGCACCTTCAAGCACACTGACCGCTCACCCTAACAGCGCTCTCCGTATCCCACATCACCGCGGTGTGAATGCATATGAAACAGCTTGGCATGCACATTTGTAAAACTAACATCTACCGTTGACGAACGGAAATTTCATCGTATCGCTCAGAAACTCAGTTGTCAAATAACACTAGCACGAAGTGGTGCGTAGACCAAGGGAACTCAACGCGAGAAGGCATTATCGTTTGACGAGACGCAGAGAAGAGAGCGTTGAAGAAGACGAGAGGAATGGAGACTGCGCGAAAACGAGAGTGCACAAAGCAGAAACAGCTCACCGCCAGCTGCGACGATTCAGTGCGAGCGTTGGTTTGTCGCTCAACAACATTTAAACGCTCGCGTATTCTGTCGTTCGACTGCGTTAATCTGGCTTCTCAGGGGCGGCACAGTTTCCCAGTTGTTCCAGAAACTGTGAACTCGGCGGTGGGGTGTTGTTGCTGTTAGTTGCAGGTACAACTAAATGGTAGGGGACGCTGGGCTCACCGCTGATTCGGCGCACTTGGAGGCATTCCGAATCGGGACAGGATTCACCACCAGGAGTTGCCAGTCGCTGCGAGTCTGCTCGGATTACTGCAGTGAGATGTGGACTCGCCATCAGGTTCAGCGCATGTGGATTGCTAAATCACAATAAAAATGGCGATTTTTTTTGGTGTGCTTCAGGGGATGGGGACGTTCAGTGGTTGCTCTAATCCGCGTTCAGAAGTGGTCGCGTATTTGCTGTCACCGTAAATCTTGCTTCCGCTGCTGGACGACAGTATACCACTTTGTTTGCTGTTTATCGCTGCTCATTAGTTTCCGCACTTCGTGTTCTCTTCATCATGTCTGTAACAGGGGCTATCCTTCATTGGCAATGCGAAATGAACAAATCGCGACCTCAAACCACATCAGCTGCTTTTGATTTTGGGAAAGCATGACTTGCTTCTCGCTAAACAGGATGCCATAATCCGCCGTGTTCTCAGCTTGCAAAACCAGCTGGTATCTCTCTGGGAAACATCCTTTGGCCTTCACAGCCTTGCTTTCACTACTCCCAATTGCCTCTCGACAAAGCCTTTTCTAAGCGGTGGTGCGGAAAAGATTGTTATTGAATCATCTTTTGTCGTATACGGGAGTTGGTCAACAGTTGATCAACGGCGTGAGTCTTCGAGCTGTTGTCGCTCACTTCCCTTAAATCTTGACTATTGATGTTTGCATCTTCGTCCACTTAAACCAAACGGTATATGGATATGCAACACTGCCTTCAAAAAAAGAGAAAAATCCCTATTTCTTTCCTCTGTTTTCGAAACTTGATCGTCGCGTAGACTGCTGTTGAAGAAACAATAACGAAACGAAGACGTGCCCGCTTTGTTAGTTATTTACTCGCAACTGTGGGCGCACCTTCGAACAGTTCATTCGGAACTGTCAACGTCGATTACATGAACCGAAGTTTGTGTCTGCCACACTACTGTCATCAATCCTTTCGTGGTCGTCTTCATTCCCTTCTCCTTGACAATTTCGAACGTCACCTTCTGTGTGCTCTAAAAAATCCTCAATAGTTTTAATTACCTAGGTCGCTCACAGTGCTTTACATTTTCTCGTGGCTAATGTGCTCATCCTAGTATTCTCCGTAAGGACCGCTGTAGCACTCTCACCCAGAGCTCATTTGTGAACCGCTGGAGTTTTCCTCCCCGATCAGTTATGACTCCAGGAATACTTCCACATTCGACCGCACACTCAAAACCAGTAGATTGTGTTTTTCTTTTCCATCCACATACCAGTGTTTTGTTTTAAAAACTTTGCTTACAATCCGTCCGTTTTGCATTCTGCCCAAAAACGACTTCAATCAGTCGTTCACTGATATGCACAGATAGAAAAGTTCTTACCTTCAGCGATCCTTTGTATGCCGCCCATTTAATAAGTACCACTTTCGCTGGGAAGCTTTTCGGTTATATGTTCTCTTTCGAGCGGCCTCTGTTAGCGCAACGACCTTCTTTAAAGCGCTCTGGCATGGGTGTACGGACGGAGAAACAGTTTCTCAGTGCTTTGGATGCGTGGTTCGTTTCTCGAGTGCAGGACCTTTATGCAGTGTCGACTGAAGTTTGGCAGTTGGTCAGCGGGGGGTATTTCACCTAAAGTGCATAGGTTCCTGGGGTGGCAGCCCACAAGGTAGCAAGGAAAACGATAGCCGACGTAAGTGCATATGAGTAGAAGTGGTGAATGAGACGTAGAAATGAACGAGAAAATAGAACGCATTCGCTGTTAGTCCGGGTGCTCATTTCGATTCGGGCGGAGCATACGCTCGCACCGTTCGAGCTCGTGCCGCATTCAGCAAGCAGTATTCCGTGGAAGCAACAATAGAATTAAGGCATGAGTTAATGGCTGCACATCGTGCGCCATGCGGGACTACATATGCAGCGGCCATTTGTGACGGGTGTTTGCGCGCGGTGATTTGCGTGACGCCGGCGATCGTTTCGAGGGCGAAATTTAAAGCAAATTTTATGTTTATGAGAATTGTTGAAATGAAAAACAAGAACTGTACTTTTTCGTCGTCAACAATAAAGCACATTCCCCGTTCCCCTTTTTCGCTCATTCTATGCACTTTTTACCTCATTCGCAGTGGTAAACGAGTGCCAAGTAAATTTCGAGCCGACCACATATGGCAGAGAAATTTTTTTTAAAAGATAGGGCCACGCTTGCATAACCAAAAACGAACACGAGTTTTACGTATTCCTTTGTTGGTCGAACCGCGCTTTAAGAGTACAACAGGTTGCTAAATTCAGCTGAGGCATGCAACTCGACAGACATCACTCCTGTTGGCCTAAGACGTTGTTTATAGTGAATCTACAAGCAGTGGCAATTAACGCATCGAATGTGAGTATGGTAGGGTACATCTGGAGCTTCTTGCGCTGAACCAATTGATCACCGGATGCCCGAGGCGTGCGCTAACATCTTACAGCACTGCATAATTTTCTGTGCGTAATGCGTTCAGCGGTCATCACACTTACGCGACTCGTTGTTGAGTATGCAATTTTTTTTTTAAATATTTAAATGAGGAAATGCCGGCTATAGTGTGCTTGTGCTGAGCTGCGATTCATTTTTTGCGCAAATCGTCTCCATAGATGTTGTTCGCGTATGCGCGTCTAAATCATATGACCTGCTAACAAACACTCTAGCTGACTCACTCAGTTGCTCATTTTCACGTTTTGAAAAGAACGACGCATCAACGAACTCTGAATAATATCGATTTCAACGTATCGATATCATCGGATCATCTGGTATTATATTGATTGCTCGCATGTCCGTCATTTCAAAACAAATCCTTCAATTTAGTTCACTTACCATCTGTTTTTGTTAAACCGCATCATCGTCGAAACTGTATCGCTCTTTTCTAGAGTTTACTTTTTAAGTGACAAGAACCGACCGTAAGGGTGAACGACATACAGCCTGAGTCCGAGATGTCTTTCGTGGTGTTGCTTAGACGAAAAGAACTGTTGCAGACTTACTCTACTGTGTGTGCGTGTCTGTCCGATAGGCTCAATTCGGAAATCAGAAAAGGTTTTGTGATCACATTGGGCAAACTAATGTGTCCCTCAAATGGATGGCAGATAAAATCTGGATATGATTCGTAAATTTTTGAACAAATCGAGAATGGAAATAATTTGCTGAGAATATTGAATCGGAGGAATATCTTCCCTCAAAATCGATCCTTGGGATTGAATTTTTGGTCATTATGACGCACAACGTTGTTCGCTGCAGCTTGCATTAAAGCCAGCTCGGTGTACGAATTTTTGAATAAGAAGTCGAAAATTTTTGGACAACGCGCTCAACAATTTCGAGGTCGTTGTTGCACGAGTGAGGAGGATAGCTGTATAGTTCTTCGTCGAATCGCTTATGTCGCGATTGATCGGCACAAAGTACTTCAAAAGCAACTGGCGTTGTTCATGTAATTTTGGAGCCTGTAGTACAAAATGAATGATGATCGTTTCGTGAGCACTATGCAGACTGTATATCGCGCTATCAGTTGGCGCACTTTTTAACGTGTTATCATATCAGCTTCTTGTTCTAGGTATGTTGTCAAATCAGAGGCGTATTGCAATCTGATCAGCGTATTCGTGAGGGAGTTGCAACTGCCTGCGATGTCTTCGCGTGCAGTGGCATGTCGTCAATACCGCTTTCTCAATAGGCACACGGTCGAATTCGCAGTACCAGCCGACGTAACTAGTGATCTCTCTCGCGTCGAATACCTAGGGGGCGGCTCTTTTGGCAATGTCATGTAAGAAGTTTGCTTAACGCTTTCATTCGGTCCTTTTGTTTCTTTTTTTAAATTTTTGTATGTACCTTTATTGCGTAATAGTGCTGGAGTGCGTTAATCCTTGAAGCTGATATTGTGGTAATTGGAATGATTCGAGTCGATTAAAGATTTAAAGAGGAGAATGGCGTTGGGGACAAGTGAGATAAGGACTTCAAAGATTGTGTTGGTTTAATTTTCTCGCGGGAATAACACTTGCCCGAATTCCTCCTGAATGTTCGTGGAAATTTTGCAGCAGTTGTTGTCAGCCTGATAAAAAGTGGACCAATAGATCTCTTGCCACTTCTTTTTCCCTTATTTTTTTGCTGTTCTCTGTTTTGTTCCTGCACTGTTCATCTGAAGCTATAAAAATTCGGTAACAGAAAATTACTTCGAGGGCAGTATATTTTTTCGTTTCATTAGAAAGGCTCCAGCGGATTTTCATGAATTTTGCGGACCAAATATGCAATGAGACGAGGAAGCGGCGATTAGATGGGGATAACGTTAAGGTGTGACGTTTAGCTAAGCTGATGGAGTGGTCAACATCGCCTTTGCGATGTTGAGTAACGACGGTTGTGTTTTCATCGAAATTCAAAGGTTAAAATGGCGAAAGCAATTGCTGTGCAAATGTTGAACGAGCTGCACGGGCTCAGTGAGCGCAGTCTTCCGATAGCAGTGACCGCTCACTAAACGACTCTCGACATTTCTAACTCAATTTCTTGCAGTACGCAAAACCGTCGTGTATGCACCATGCCCTTTTCCATAATGCCAATATAAAGTTGTCGAATTCGTGAACGGTAAACAGAAATGGGAACCCTAAAACTATCTTTTGCATTTCAGGCCTAACGACGAGCGTTTTGGAAACCCTCTCGAAATACCATTTAATCTGGAGCCGATATCCTGTCTTACTTAGATTAAGCGGAAGGTATAGACTTAAAACCTGTTGCCTGCATCACAACTAGCCATGTGAGAGGCTTATTGGCGTCAGCGCTTACGTATTCGTTCTTTTTTTCCATAAAAGTCCGTCGATTCCTTCCACCTCTCTCCCATTTTCGTCGCTTGCAAGCTTAATTCAGGGTTCTTTTTTTTCAGAAAGATACCGGAATACATTTGCAAGGATGGTCGAAAGGCGTGCGTTGCCATTAAAAAACTCTATGAACCTTTCCGAGATGAAAAAAACGCACAACGAGTTTTCCGGTGAATTCTTATATTGAAACTTGCGAAAATTTAATTCTTTGCGCTTTCATTATATAATGTCAGCGGTTCGATAGGATTCTTCTATGTGCAAGATTTATGTACGCTTTTGGCCGCATTGAAAAAGCACTCGAAGTTGGTCACGCTTATACTTAGATAGGTGTGCTTGTCTGTCTGTCCAATATTTTAATCTCGCAGACGGGAAAGTGACCTTAGTGAAACGTTAGCAAACATAATTTTAGGATAGAGCAAGAGCTGCAGAATGAAATTGGTTAGTGAATTTCTGGATGAATTACTGGCGCGTTTAAAATAACGTAGCGGAGAAAGTGGGCCACATGCGTAATTCCTTAATCCTCAGTTGCCAGCATTGAAACTTGGTCGCTTACGATATAGAATGTTGCAGACTAAAGCGATCGTTAAGCACATTTTTGAATCTGAAGTCTTAAACTTGATTTATGAAGTTCGAAAAAGTGAGCACGAAAATTCCTTAAAAAATTTGGGGAGCATCGTCGCGGGATTTGATATCTTCAACGAATCGGTTGACTGCCATCAGTTCATAGTGCGTGTTATGAGTTACCATTTGTTAGAGAGAAGAACAGCTATATTTATGCATTGTTAAGTGTACCTGATTTGGTTTCCGATCATTTCTTAGGCTGTTGTAATCTGTATTACCGAAAGCGCATATCGTACTAGCCCCCTGGTGCACTTCCCAACTTGTTCAGGAAAAGAAAAAAACATGAGGTCATCTCACCAGGAACTTGGTTCTTCCCTCTCCTGATGGTAGCAGTACCTTAACGATGAAAAGGACAAATAAAGGTGCGCTTATAAATTTTGATGCGTCATGCGATCATAATCCTTGTGCCCAGATTGGCTTATGTCTGCAGTTTTGTATTTGGCGCATTCCTGAAATCTCAAGGAGCGAAAATGATCAAGGAAACGCTGGTGGAAAGTGAGACAATTTTGGTTTGTCGTACAAAACAGATGACCACTGCATAACGTGTTGAAAGTGGTTCTTCGATCGTTGATAGCTCTGACAAGAAACTACGAAATCACCACTGGGCCTTAACATTTTTCTTTTCGGACATTTATGCAACTAGTTGGTTTTGCTGGGTTTTGTAGACAATGCGTGTCGGATCAGCAATCAGAGTGCTCATCTATTTCTTATTCAGTAAAATTTGTATGAATTTTATAAGTTTTGAACAGAATTGAAAGGTTGTGAAAACTGGTTTGTAGATTGCGTTAAAATTTTTGAAAGATTGAGAGAGATGATTTATGCTTTAGGGAGTTACGGCTGCTGCAAATGATGGTGCACGAAAACATCGTAAAACTACTCGATCTCTACACTCCAGACACTTCGGCCTCATCTCTGCGTAACGTGTATGTTTCTATTGCTTCAGTGGGAGCTTTTGATCGTTCTTGACATCGATGGTAGTTTATTTTATGTTTTTGTTTTTGTGAAATAACTTTTTGAGGAGATGACTGAAATCTTGTGAATAGTTTTGTTCCAGCTGATGAACGGATTTTGCACCATCGCCAGAAAAAGCAGGAATCCACTCATGTTCGGCAGCTCGGGATGGATTCTTTCACTTCAGCTTTTCCTGTCTCAGATTGATGTCCTTTTATCTTGGGACTTCTTCGGGCTTAACTTGGTATAGAGCTCAGAGTTTGTTTCTAACTGATTTGAAGCATCGCTGCTTCCACCAAGATGTGTAATAATGTGAATTTTGCGGGAGACATGGAATTCATATGCTCATTGAATCCATCAGCTGTCCATATCATTGGAAAGTTTACTGAAATCTTCGGTTTGAGTATGAAGTGAACAATTTAACGACAAAAGAAGGCTTTCGGTATGTCCGGAGTTAAAAGCAAATACATAATCTCATGATCTTATCTTTTCATGCTTAGTAAAGTGTAGTCGTTTCCGAAGAGTATGTTTGAAGTTTTCAAGGTATATTGTGAGCGAGTATGCAGGAAACAGTTTGAGTGAAATACTAAGACGACAGAGGGAAATGGGAAACGTATGTCTTCTCACGCCCGACCACCACAAGTTCATTATCTATCAATTACTGAGGGCGCTCAAATACATCCATTCCGCAAGTGTGCGTCATATTTTGCTTTTCTTCAATTCTTTAATTCTGCAAGTGCGTCTGTACGGGGTTTTATTTATTAAGATGTTTTCGAAAGTTGCTTTCGAAATTGAAGTACTTGGCTGAGATGAAGGCGGGGAAGGGGAGTGAGGTTGACCTATAGCACTGTCAGTAGGTAAAGGGGTCAACGCAGAAATGTTGCCTTCGAGGGGAATCACCGTTTTTGTGGGGAGTACTGAGGGAAAGGAGGATTTCAAGTTTTTTAAAGGGCACCGTTTTGCTAAGGAAAGCTGTTTGCGAATGAGCGAACAAATCGTGCTAATGCAATGGTAAGCACAGTAAATGCTGCCGCTTGAAAATCAGAATATTTCAAACATAGCGAAACGAAAATCGAATTCTAGGCCAAACGGAGCAGGTTACCGGCACCTGAATTCTGATAAAATCTTGTTCTTTCCATACGGCTTGAAATTCAGTCTTTCGCTCTCCATAACTGATGGTTATCGGAAGTTGTCGGGAAAATGCAACACAGAGCAATTGGAGATGCGCTTGTAGATGAGATCGAAACAGCGAAAGGACTCGAAAGTTGCTTTCGAAATTGAAGTACTTGGCTGAGATGAAGGCGGGGAAGGGGAGTGAGGTTGACCTATAGCACTGTCAGTAGGTAAAGGGGTCAACGCAGAAATGTTGCCTTCGAGGGGAATCACCGTTTTTGTGGGGAGTACTGAGGGAAAGGAGGATTTCAAGTTTTTTAAAGGGCACCGTTTTGCTAAGGAAAGCTGTTTGCGAATGAGCGAACAAATCGTGCTAATGCAATGGTAAGCACAGTAAATGCTGCCGCTTGAAAATCAGAATATTTCAAACATAGCGAAACGAAAATCGAATTCTAGGCCAAACGGAGCAGGTTACCGGCACCTGAATTCTGATAAAATCTTGTTCTTTCCATACGGCTTGAAATTCAGTCTTTCGCTCTCCATAACTGATGGTTATCGGAAGTTGTCGGGAAAATGCAACACAGAGCAATTGGAGATGCGCTTGTAGATGAGATCGAAACAGCGAAAGGACCAAGTAATAACCAAATTTTGGCCATCTATTTTACATCAGTTTCGGTTGATCTCTTCCTTCTCTTTCGGCCACAGTCTTTTGAGCTGAACGTAGTGATTTGCAAGTTGCTGGCCTGAAATAGTGGTCCAAGGAAATTTTTGGACGAATAGCGATTTTCGCAAGTGTGGTCCGAATGTTTTTTTTTTCTGCTAAACATATGCGCTTGCTAACATTGCTGTCCTGAACACTGCCCCGTCTTTATCATGTTCCCATAAACGTTCAGGTTTTTTTTGCTTACTTATATGCCTGATACAGTTTTTGCCTTTCAGGGCTTCCGTACACTAACACTTTATTCGCTTCAAACGCGACAAAACGGGAGTTTAGTCGTCGATACCCATAGTTGCTGATTTTATAAAGGAATTTGCTAAAGATCCGAATTTGGGTAAAAGCCGAATTAAGTATTTTGTCCGTCGACGTGTCACAATCAACGTCAGCTGAAATATGCACAAGACGATCTCAACAAGCGCAGAAAATTTAGGATCGTGGTTTTAATCAGCGATTGTTTAGCACTGCATAACGGACGAGAATTTTTTCTTTTCGGCAACTGTGGACTGGCTCCCTCTCTCTCCCCCCCCCCCCCTTGCCCGTTTAAATGAGGGAATAGGGTACCCCATAGAGATTTCAGTGGATAAGTGGACTTCCTTTGTTTTCTCGGGGTTTAATTGGGAATTCCATTTTATTCGCCCTTCATATCGGAGCTCTCTCTCTCCCTCAACAAATAAGCCCCTTCCCCTCCGTCTTCCCGCATTTCTTCTTAAGCTGCCTAGCTTCTTCTCCAAGTTCCAGGGGTTGTTCATAGTTACAAATTATGAAAGCAGGGTAAACCACTTTTTTGAAGGAAACGCTTTACAGCTCATCCCGCTACACTGCTTTTTGGTATGAACATTTGCTGTTCTCTCCCAGAAAGTGGTATGAACGCTGTATCGTGCCTGGAAATCGCATTTCATTATGAATTTTTGTTTTTTTGTTATAGTACAATGCACCGTTGTACAGAGTATAGCTACCTTTTGATACACTGCTCCAGGTGATATCACCCTTCCGCCTTCTTGGAATGGATGCTGCACTGTCTTACCCTGAAAATATATGGCCTTTCATTGTCTGAATTTCCTTTTGACTAAATCATGGGACAGAACAGTGCGATACAAGAAGTGCAGCTGCTCTTTGTTTTGTTATATGACAGTTTATAGCCCCTGCCACCCCAAACTGAGATATGGCTGCAGATACTATGGGCGTTTTTTTTAATGTTGAGTAGAGTGACAGAAGGAGGGGAGAGAGAAACTTTGCCGAAAAGCCTACACCGTCCCTTAACGATGTCACAGCGATAGTTAGTGGGCGAGGTTGGCATTCTCATTTCACCCACCCCTCGTTCTAGCCAAACTCCCTTGTCTGTTCAGTGCAAACGAACTGAGCAATTTTTTTAGGTAATCTCTTACGAGTTTTTCGTATATGGTTTATTGCAAACGTTATTTCTGGACGGTAAAAAGCTTTTGGGGTTGTTAAATTGCTCACGTCGATCTCTTCGTCCACTTAGTTTTTCGTAACAAATGACGGTTAGTTGAATTCATCTCGAGCCAAGTAGTTTTTACGATCCGCCTGGAACTCGCTAGAGGGATTTTTCTTCAAATTTTTTGAAATTCGATCGTGCTTTTTCTTAGTGTCTGCTGACTCGGAAATCTCTCCATATCCATTCCTGTCATCCAAGGGGACGAAGTAACCGAAATCGGACTCACGAGGCTGGCGGTCAGTGCAACTAAAACCGAAAAGCGGTCGATTTAATCGTAGACAATCGTATTTTGACGGGTAAAACGTGAGCACCATGGAGTGAACACAACAGCAGCTTTCGGCCAGTTAGCAATCAGCAGATAAGTAAGTAACTAAGTAACCCTTATGTGGCACCATTATGTCGTCTTCATCAGGATTGCTATGTCTAGTTAAACTTTTTTGAAGGTAATCCACCGTGACCTGAAGCCTGGCAACTTGGCATTAACGGCCGACTGCGACCTCTCGGTACTGGACTTCGGGCAGGCACGTACGCTAAATAATGATGACACCGCCCTTTCGGCTTACGTTATGACGCGTTGGTATCGAAGCCCGGAAGTGATGTTCTGGAAGATTGACTCTTATGATACGCAAGGTGCGTTTATTTCATTCATTCACAACAAATACTTGGCATCGATCTTTTGACGTCGTGTGCTTGAACAGCTTGCCAGATATACCTAGTCTCCTGCTTAAGGGGAGTCTTTGTTGTTTGATTTCATGCAAAAGCTTTATCCATAAGTGAAACTATAATCTGCAGGTTTCCACTTTCCGGGTAAATTCTCTACCAACCGAGCAACTGGAACGTACACTCTTGCCATTTATTTGTTGATTTGGGCAGTCTTGACTGTGTGTCGTTAGAAATTGCAATGTTTGAGAATAAATCACTGAAATCTTAAAATTGCCAATTGGCTCATTAGATGTAGCTAGTCCTGAGTTTTGCTGCCTGATGGAATATGGACTTTCGTAGATTCAGCGACAAGGATGGCAACATGCTTGGCTGGTTGAATTAGAGCACCGTGCTTCAGGAACTCTTAAGGCTGAGAGTATGGGTGCGCCATTGGACTTGTGATAATACTGCGCTTTAATTCGACGTATTCATTCTAGTGTTTCAGCACTGTATATTCGTTTGAACTGTCATTACACATTATTTCTGCATCGTTGATGTATTGCCCTTCACATGTCTAGAGGTGTTTTAGGTCGTGTTTGAAGAGCTGAACATGCGTCACTGACCGTGCGTCATTTCTTCAACAAGTTGTTCCCTTGTAGCAACTTTCAACTTGAAGCTGCCTCCTCGCTTGCCCAAATAAAGTCTCTACGTATTGTTTGGTTGGTCAAAAACAGCAAATCCCTTTGAATAAATTTTTATGCTTTTCAGCTAACGATTTTAGGAAAAAAGCGTTCCAAATTGCTCACTCAGTGAACACTTTGACTTCTGGCAAATTTCCCTTTCATTTTTGAAAGTTTTTCTTTGCTTCAGCTGATATGTGGTCAGTTGGATGCATCCTGGCTGAACTCAGTCTTGGACAGCCACTTTTTCCAGGCGAAGACTGTAAGTTATTTGTTGCACGTTTAGATAGAATTTTTCGTTTGCGATCAGTTTACCGCATCCCACACGTAACACGTTTGTTTCAGGAGAATCTTTACAGTTAGGCTTCGGCCTATAAGACCATTGTCGAAACCAGTCAACTTAAACTCACCGAAACAAATGCAGTAGAACCTCTGAGTCTAGAGGTGTTTTAGGTCGTGTTTGAAGAGCTGAACATGCGTCACTGACCGTGCGTCATTTCTTCAACAAGTTGTTCCCTTGTAGCAACTTTCAACTTGAAGCTGCCTCCTCGCTTGCCCAAATAAAGTCTCTACGTATTGTTTGGTTGGTCAAAAACAGCAAATCCCTTTGAATAAATTTTTATGCTTTTCAGCTAACGATTTTAGGAAAAAAGCGTTCCAAATTGCTCACTCAGTGAACACTTTGACTTCTGGCAAATTTCCCTTTCATTTTTGAAAGTTTTTCTTTGCTTCAGCTGATATGTGGTCAGTTGGATGCATCCTGGCTGAACTCAGTCTTGGACAGCCACTTTTTCCAGGCGAAGACTGTAAGTTATTTGTTGCACGTTTAGATAGAATTTTTCGTTTGCGATCAGTTTACCGCATCCCACACGTAACACGTTTGTTTCAGGAGAATCTTTACAGTTAGGCTTCGGCCTATAAGACCATTGTCGAAACCAGTCAACTTAAACTCACCGAAACAAATGCAGTAGAACCTCTGATCACGAACGCTTCTGACCACGACCAAATCGGGTCCCGGCCAAAAAATTTACAAAGTTTTTGAATACGGTCACGAACACATACTCGGGTGGCGATCAGATACTGCCGTCGCCGACTTCCCGTTCCGCGCCATTTTTTTTTTGTAAGCGCCAAATTATGTAGTATAATTAACTTTTTTGCTAGAAAGTCTTTAAATAATACTGTCACTGTTAACTTACTTTTAATGCAAACACTCCAATTCTCTCTCTCTCGGAATCGAACGGTCGATGTAGCAAAAGAAACAATGATTTACTGATTAAAATATGAGCAAAAATACGTTGTTTTATGTGCTGTGTGTGTGCATCATTAAAGAAACTAAACAACCATTCCGTTGAGAAAGTTCGTTAATGAAGTGCTTCAATCATCTCGGCCGTAGCCGATTCCCGCATCTGTGCCATTCTTTTTTTTGTAAACGTCGGATTCTGTGGTATAATCAACTATTTTTCTCGTTAAAAATATCTTTAAAAAGTATTATTACTGTCAACTTACTTTTAATAGAAACATACGAATTCTCTCTCCCTCTCACTCTGAATCAATCGATTGGCGTGGCAAACGTGCTAGTGATTTATTGATTAAAATATAAACAAATTTACGCTTTTGTTTTTATGTGCTATGTATATGTATCAGTAAAAAATTAAACAACCATTCCATTGAAAAAGTTTGTTAATTATACCATGGAAGTGCTTCAATCATCTCGTTGAACGATTCTAAACGTTGACGCGGCAGAGTTAGTTTTCTCTGTTGTTAAAGGTTTTCTCAGTGTTATTCAAGAATTTTACATTTAGTTTACTATTACACTGTGAATTCTATGACGTAATTAACTGTTTTTGTGCTTAAAAGTCTTTAAAAAGAACAATATTTACATGCAGTTCGTAGGGGTCTGGAACGGAGTAATCGTCTTTACGCACAATTGACCAAGGGTTCTACTGTATTATTTCGCACAAACAGCAGAGAGCTGGCATCGTTAATTTTCACGCGGTGGTCAGTTGAGCGCTTGTTGTTACTATCGCGTTGATCGTGATCGTCGTTCCGGAGGCGTTGTGTCGTAGCCTCGAGTGTTGCAATTGTCCGTCACGTAAACAGTAGCGCATATCCGCGCAACCGCTCGTTTCTGTAGTTGGCCTAATCAGTCCTTCGACTTGTTTTGATGTGTGCGTGCTGCAGCTTGTTGGAATCGTTCATGTGCTCTGCGCTAGCAGTGTGGACCATCAAGGCGTCCAATTGACGTGATATACTACATATTTAAGTTGTTGATTGCAAAGTGCTTGATTTGTTTATCTACGCGAATAGAATGAGCTAATACGACAAGGGCAGAAGGAGGGAGACAGACAGAGAGGGAGAGAGAGAAACATAGATTGTCTTGGTTTGGAGAGTATGCGAAACCTCGTGCCATTTCCACAAAATTCTAGGGCGCATGTCACCCCTCCCCTCCGCTTACGTTAGGCACGCCATCCTAACCATTGGTAAACATTTTCGGGATTCCTGCTTACGCGGCTAGATATAACTGTCTACGGGAAACGCACTAAGTTATAAAGTAAAACAGTGAACATGCTGGTGTTGGTAAACTAAAAACTGGTACGGCTGCACAACACCGCGCAGCAGCACAAATTTGTCATGCTTATATTAGTGCTGATCTTATGGTGACCCTTTGGAGCGAAATGTTTTCGTGGAGAAAAAAACGATCGTGTGGGTCCAATGCAAGTACCCATATAGAGGAATCGCTGCATCCCAGGATTATACTTTGCAGATGCGCATAAAGAAAGGTTATCAAATGGCGAACACACTCACTGATGCTGGATTAACTAGTCATGCATGCATGCAATTGTCTGTCATGTGCACACCGTCACTGACGGGAGATACTGATTATAATTTGACCTTTAGATACGCGTTTAAGAACTGTTTATATCAGCGGCGTTTGAGAAGGCAGTATTTTGCCGTAAGCAGAATATTTAGTTCTCTCAATAAGTCGATAAAAAGTCTCATTTTGTATAGTTAGGTTTTTCTTTAACTGAAGAAAAATCTGTAGCAGCAAAATTATTCGCCTCTATAGCTAAATGTGTTGTTGGAAAAGTTCAATAAGAGAAAGCGATATACGCTGTGCGTATGGTGAAGATGATGGAATAAGTCAGGTGCGCGAAATTTGATGGGCTAAAGGTGATTATTTTTCGCGGTAGCCAAAACTATATTATATATATACATATTTGTCAACGGTAAATATACATTCGCGGTAAATATATCAAAATTTGTCAACAAGAATATTGTGTTATATATATATATATATATGTGTATATATACATATAACACAATATTCTTGTTGACAAATTTTGTTTCAACTAACACATTCGTATATCTTAGTCGATCATGTTTGTCTAGTATGACGTAAGTCGCTTCGTCTTATTGGCGTTTTGGCTGAGATAAATTCCTTAGGAGAAAAAGAATTCTCGCAATTATGGGCATGGGCTGTAGACGTCAAAAAATTAAACTGCAAAAGAATTTTCCTGTATTTAAATAACAAATGTAATGTTTTATTTGTGACGAGTCGAGGTTTGAACTTCAGAAAGCTTCGGGGTTCGTGTGCACTGCTGAGGCGAGGAAATGTAAGGTATAACAACTCTCATGCAAATAACAAAGCGTTAGGAACAGAAATTTAAGTATAAAAATTGGTATAGAAAATATGGGTATTTGTATAAAAATTACACGGAAATTCTGTCTTTTTATAGGTTTCCAAAATCCCATTCTACGAGGCTGCTCATTTTCTCCAAATGGGCCTTGGATGACATGCTGAATTTTCTTAAATATCAAAATAGACACTGCAACTCGTCTCTCAAATGTCAGTCGCGTTTTGCCCTTTTCAAGGCTCCAGGCTTCTGCCCACTGTTATCGGCGTGTGGTGTATTAGGACATTTAAAAAGCTGTTGCCGTTTTGTGACACTTCTGCGAGGTTTCGTTGTTTTTTTTTCACTTTTTAGCCGAGCTTTTTTTTTCAAACCGTTTTATTTATCATGCACTTCGCTTTCCCCTCTGAGAATATTCTTCGCTGTTCTCAATTTTTTTTTTGCTCTTTTCGCGTCATCATTACATAGACACATTTTTCGGCGTATCACAAAACGACTCCAAACTTCGCCATACCTGTGCAATATGCAAATCCATGTATATGAATGACGTTACACGATTGTAGTAGGCAACGCTGCTCTATGATAGGTGAAGTCGCTTTTATCGCTCACGGCAGCATATTCTTATAACCGTTAAATTCAGCATGAAAATGTTTGCGTGCAATCATTGACAATTTTGAGTTGTAAATAACTTCTGTGGTTATGCTGTGTAAGTAAACTCGCACCAGAAGCGTATCGAATGCACCTCTGTGTTTCATCCTCCCTTCCACCTCCACATCATCGTTTAAAACAAAACCTGGAATTCATGAGACAAGGGATTGACCGTTATCGTGAGCAGCTACGGTTAGCTCGACGGTTGGTGTAATGGTGCAGTGTTGGATTGTTGATCGATTTGTGTCTGAAAAGTTCTGGCTTTATTATATTTTAATGTGTTGGCCTCATATTACCGAGTGATTTTGCAATCTTTTTGCTTTCGATAGGCAGTACCGTTTGTTCTTAACTGCCGTATTGCAGCGGTGGCTCAATATCGGCTGATTGCGGAGTTGTGCGGAAGTCCTGACAAGGACTTGATGGGGAAGCTAGCGCGGAACGAAGCTATCCTCAACGTCATCACGCATCTCGGCGTCTACAAAAGAAAGCGCTTCGCTGACTTTTTCCCCAAGTCATTCCCACCCGATCTAATCGACTTCTTGGATCGAGTACTTGTCCTGGACCCGGAAAAGAGGTACGCTTTCAATAAGTAAAGATAAACACTGGATTTAGTCGTAGTATGAAAAGAGGTGATAGCTAAACAAACGCATAGTGGTTAGACAGAGAAACGAAGAGAGCTAAGCTACGAGTGGCACGATGACGGGTTGTTGTACCTCGTAACATTGATTTCTACTATCGAGTTGCTGTTTTACAGGATGACGGTACAAGAAGCATTGGCGCATCCCTATTTGGCCGAATATTCTGTCCCAGAAGATGAGCCTGTTGCTTGTGGACCGTTCGTTATTAAGGAATGTAACGATTGCCACAGGACACTTACGGAGTGGAAAGGCACGCCTCAAACACATTCACCATTCTTGCTCATCTCACTGTTTAGAGCCGTATTTAGCAAATAGTGCCGTATATTCTGTATATCTAGAGCCGTATATTCATCGGCATTTTGAGATGAACTGTCGAACTTATGGAGGTAATAGATGGTATGGTCCTCGTATTTCTGCGTTCGTGGTCGATGATTTTAGCAGACAGAGTAAGGCAAATTTGTTCACGTGTTCATAATCATTTAAAAATGTAGTCAGACGAAAGGAAAATAGAAGATGAACTGCTGACGCCAATAGAACTGCTCGCATAGTCTGAGCGAAATTTCTCATTTAAAGATTTGCATCAGAGTTGAGAATGTTTTCTACCCAAAACTTTTCGTAGCTTACCATCGTCTAACTCAGCTAGAGCTGAAAATACTCCATTTACGGTAGAAATATACTGTTTAAGTTGATCTGCATTTTAGATTCATACATAAAGGTGTTTCTTGCAGAACTCATATGGGAAGAGATTGCGCATTTTCGACGGGATCAGTGAATTGTGGAAACAAGTCCTCTCATATAATTGTTGTTAAGGAGTTAAGCTCATCCCGGAATCAGTGTTTTGCTTGGTGTTATAAGCATCGTCATGCAAATGCGATCTTGTCGGTCTTCCCTGTTTTGAGTTGTGTGAAAGAATATCGCTGGCAATGATGAAGAAGACTGAAACGAAACGGGTCCCATTATGGATATGGAATAAGCAAAATGTTAAATATTTGTTCTATGTGTATGTAAGTGAGGGTTGCGAAACGAATAAATTTCGCGTTATATATTTCGCCGAGCATTGCGCGTCATCAACAACACAGTATTTGCAGCTGTGCGCATTACATAGATAGTGTAACGCGGAGAAGATCCCATTAAACAGGTTGATTGGAACGGGAAGTGTCTTTTGTACGAGTTATGTTAACGCTATGAGCAACAGCCGAAGGTGTTCCACTCAGTTTTTTCACGTCATCGCGACAAACCATGTTGAAGTGGGACTACAAATAGTTGAGGCCATATGGAGGAGGAATAAATGACGGTGCCTAAAATGAGTTAGGGACACAGTACGATAGAAATTTTGATTACCTTCATCGTTAGAAACATGTGGTCTGCGCGCAAGGTCGGCAGGAAATATGGGTCTAACCCGTGAGAGTCGTTCATGGGTATATATCGCGGCAGCCGAAAACGAGGGGGAAGGGGCGTTGCTTGTGCATGTTAGTGCCTGCAATAACCTTAAAATGGATTTTTAAAGCCTGAAGTCTTGAGGTCCGGAAGAAATTTTCAGCAGCCATTTCAGGCGCCGTATTTCCAGCGCTCTTTTGCAACTGTCCACAATTTGACATTTGGGTTGGTCTCTTCTCCTAGATTTGTTCTGAGCCGCCGCTCTGCTAAGGATGCTGAACTAATGTTCTGAGGGTCCCTTCTCTTCCCGGATCCCCTCCGGGGATCCCTACAGCGGGTTACCGACACTGCTTCCTGACATTTCCGTGCGCCTTTCCGTACCTCCTGCCAACCACTCCCCGACTTTTTCGCCTTTTTTTTTTCTTTTTTTCGCCCTCCCTTTTCTTTTCTGTCAGTCCTCAGCTAGGTCTGCCCAAACGGGAAGTCTGCGACACATTGCGCTTCGGACATGGATCTCTCCGCCAGACCTTTCGAAGAGGTCATCGAATTCCCGACAAATCTCCCTGATGAAGAATATGAGCACTTGTTGTTGCATGCTGTGAGAAACTGCATTTAACCGCAACGCGTATGATGCGCAGCAATTTAAGTAGAAGCGAAGTGGGTAATGCGCTCGAGTTGTTATGTCGATAGAGCGCCGCATGAGATGGCGAGAAAGAACGAGCACGCGGATAGGGTAAGCTGTGTAAGCTGTCGTGAGAGGAGGCAAAAAGCATTACGGAGGAGTCGCAGTGCTGTTTTCAGACACTGTGCGAGGTGGTCAAATAAATGGTTTATGGGGAAGGCGATGTGTGCATAGAAAATAAATGAAGTAAAAAAGTGGATTTTTATTCACTGACAAAACATAAGCATTTAAGGAACTTTCGTGCGCTGCATTTTGTTAGCCTGAGTGCACAGCGCGAGAGGGTTGCTTTGGTTGTCACGAAAACAGCATTGCAATTTGGCCTTCGTTCAACTAATACCGAGGTGCTAGCGCGGATCGTATGTGTATTGTTTTAAAATCGCATCTTATTGAGGTGCAATCCGTTGGAGACCTGATCATTCACGTTTTGGATAAGACAATTGCCACACCGAGCACTCGTCCAAGATAAGAAGGACCGTTTAGTGTCTGTTTATCATCATTCACATAAACAGGGCACATGCATTTGTGTTTCAACGAAGTAGAGCGCAACGACTGATTATGTAGCATTCCCTCGACACGCGAGGCCACATGTCAAACTGATCGATCAACGGCTCAGTACCTCTCATCCAGAACGTCATGAATTTCTCCATGGCATCCGCAAAATGCGTCTCAAGAGATGCGGTAAGTGCGTTTCGCATTTGAATATCAGCTGACGGTTGTGCGCTGCTAGATGAGCTTTCGTAGCTCGGTGTTAGTTCCACAAGCAGAATGCTAAAACGACAAGTTTACGTTCTTAGTTTTCGAAACGGTTTTGAAAAGCCACCGTAGTCACCAAAAATTCCTGTCTTTTCATTATTTCAAGGGTGTACGAAAAATGTATAATGCAGTATGAGGCAGAATTCTTATTTGAAATTTGTTTGAAACGGAAAAGGTGTAACATCTGCCATGCCTCGGGAGTGGACCATTCTGAAATCTGAACACCATTCCATGAGATCGTCTTACATAAGCGCAGGAGAATGGAAAGAATGCGGAGCTGTGGTGATAGTCTGCGTAATGCTGCACATATGACTCATGTTCGAGTAATCTGATCAAGCTTTATTGGCATCGTTATGGGGATAATGTACTGGCTAGGAAGCGAGAAAGAGCGAATGAAGTGGAAGACAATTTCCGCTTGGGGAGAGGAAGGGAAACATAAAAAGTGCAGAAGCTCATCCCTGTTAGAGAACGGAGTTTCGGCAGCGCAAATTTAATGGTTTCGTAGAGTTATGAGTAATTTTTTGAGATGTTCGATTTGTGTGTCTACGGTTACAGCTTATTCAACGACTACTAAAGAACAAGACGATGACGTGTGAGACGTTGTATGAGAACGACTGGTTGCATATGCGTGATATCGGCTACACGATCGTAAACGATAGTCGCAAAATCATCGAGAATAAGGAAATGTCTTCGCTGTTTTACAGATACCACTAAATCACTCGTCCACTTCTCGTTCCGTAAAAGCACAAATGAACTAATAGCATGTAAGATAACAAATGGTCTGTCATACATGTTGGACTGTACGTTTTTCTGGGGAAGAACTACAGTACTATTCTGTGCAGACGCCATAAAAACGCGTATGTTATAGGTACAGAATGAGCTACATCCAGTTTTATTGGAAACTGTTCTTGGGTATGTGAGAAACATTCGACCACTGGTAAGTGCGCTTTCTGGGTAGAGAATTGCCAAGTATGTTCTTAGATACTAGTACGAACTATCGCAGCGATAAAAAACTGCTTCCTAACAGTACCATAACCTTCAGCTTATGGTAGCTGGGAGGATGCGAAATTAAGGGAGGTGTCTGAGTAAAAGCGGGCAATATGGGGCCAGCAATATAGATATTATGAGTTTTAGATGAATCATGGCAAAATTTTAGTGTGGCGCTGTTTCTTCGCCATGATTTCCGTTCCATTAGAGCTATTTTCAAAAAACGCTATTGTTCGGGGCAGTTCTGAGGTGAGTGGCCGAGTCTTTACAAACAACTTTGCAGGGCGACAACCTCGACTGTGTTAAGAAAGCAGCGAACGGCCAGAAGGGAAAACAGGTAAAGTGATGGCAAAAATAAATGCAGGTACAGCACGCATTATTGCAGGGTGATTCACAATAATGCTGGATACGGTATCGGGGACGTCATCGAGCGCGGCCTCACATCCAACAGCGTTACGCTCGGCACGCAATAGTTGGTCGTCGACATCCTCGAAGCGCGACACGGAAGCGCCAAGAAGAGCGCAAGAACGAAGGAAGATGCGACTATGCGTCGCAGAAGCATCGACCCAGAGCTGAGCGCGAAGTCAGCGGATAGTAAAAGTTCAGCGCTTCTGAGCGCAGAAAATGTTGAAAAAGAAAAGTAGAAACAAAGAGTGTGCCGTAAAACATAACGGGGAAAAACGTCATGTTAGAGAAGCGCATTGCGACAGAGATGCAAGCAAAGAATTCACAACACGATCCGACAAGCTAATTCAGTCGACGGGGAGAGCGAAGCAAAGCGAAACAAATGATGTTGCAGCATTAGGCGCAGAGATGAAATCGACGCTGAAGGCACCGAAATAGGAACGAGATATTAAGATTTTCAACGACGTGCACGAGGTGCAAGTTGAGTGATTTGTTGCCAGTTCATTAAATTATTCGGCTCATAGCTAATCTGTGGTAATTATTCCAACTTTATGTCGTGACAAAAAGAATGGACAGGGATCACTTCTAACAAGCAATAAAAATGGAATTCTAAAAACGGGCTGTCGTAAACTACGACTATCAGGGCGATAAGTGAAGCTAAGACAATCTTTATGCTAATTACAGTCAGTTAACGCGGGATGTGGGGGCTACAGTTTCGGATTTGCACCGATTATTCGCTGGCGGTGCAACGTCTTTATTTCAACGTCCAAACTCATAAGCAAAAAATTAGTGCTTGAGCTACTCAGGTGCTCAACTCATGTCCAAAACATGGATGCGATATTTTGGATTGAGTGTTGATCTATACAAGTATTGTTACAAATTTTATCCAACCGCACTTCGTCTCGGCTATTGTATTCGACAAGATCTATTCAACTTCCAATTAGAGGAGGTCGTCCATCTATATTCATAGCAACTGATTTAGCGATCTCCTACGGTCATATCGGCAAAACAAATCGCTCATTTCCTACTTTTGCGCTCACCTTCTCTCGGCTGAATCCACTAAATATGCAACATACTGAGTAAAAAAATAACCCAAAATGCACAAACGACTTCATAGTCCGTATACTGGATGAGGATTCTGCATTTGGATCTATATTCGAGCTTGGTACTTTAGCTTCAAGCTCGAAAAAAATCATCGAATCCTTTAAACAGCACCAGTGCCAATCTAAATCAGGAAAAGTGGTGCAACATTCAGGATTATCACTGCCGATTTTTTAAAAGGCTTAGACATAGGCTGAGGCTTTAGACTTGGACTTTAGGTTAGTCTTAGGCTTTAGACTCAAATTATATGCTGCAGAGGGTCTTCGACTACATAAAACTACTCATTAAAATCGTCAAAGCAGAGAACAATTCAGAAGAACATTGACTGAAGGGAGTTTGCCGGAACTGAAATACACTAATGAATAAAACACGAGAGAGCGCGAAGTTAGATGTATATCTTTCGAGGAAGGCGAGCAAAGCGAACGTAAAATTTTTATTTCATGGTACCCGAGTACAAGGGGAAAGTGGAGCAAGCAGGGAGTAAGGAGAAGCACAACCGTTTTGGCGATAATAGAGAAGAGGGTTTCGGTGCGAGGGGACCTGGGAGAAATGAGAAAGTGAGAGAAGGGAGAGAAGGCTGGCCGTTATGTAAACTTTAAAGTTCCTAGTTCCTTCCTCGTATCACCGAGATACTAAGGGTTGCCAATGGAATGCAAAAACAGTTGTGCTCTTCACTTTTTTCCGTTTCTTTCTCCTGAGAAAGATGCTAGTTTTCTAGGTATCCAGTCATGGTTGTCTAAGTGTGCAATATAATTTTTTAAAGTTTATAACTTCAAAGATGGGAAGGAGATTTATTACTTAAACGTAATCTTCTTGCACAATTTACGAGTCGTACTGTTCGCATTGTTGTAGACGTCGCATTAGGCGTCCCGGTTTCGGCCGCTGACTCAACCTTTACTGATTCAATGATCGCAGGGATGATAATCAATAACATCCATATTTTCACGCAACGTCCGGGACCACAACATTAGTTGCGTGAACAGGAGAGAGTATGTTGGTAATGAAAGGAAAACTACTGCGACCCCGAGCAACATTCTTCTTTGTGCTGATTTCGATGGCAAACTATTAAATAAAAGAAAACCGACAGTTTTTTGTACATCGTGCCGATATCATCGGAATAAATAATCTTTATTCACAAGAACAAAGAAAACTGCACACGGCAGTGAAATATGAAACAAAACGGCATCGACATTAATGCAGCTGTACAAACACATTTATATGAACCCCACATATGTGCATAAAAGATGCAAAACCATTACATTAAGTAAATTTTTGGGTTTTAGAGATAAGGGACAGAGGTGCACGTGAGATGCAAAGTAAAGAGGGGGTGGGGAGGCTGGGGGCTACACATTGTCTCTGAAGGACAACATCAAGCTTGCAAGGCGGAAGAATTCAGGCAACTTCCAAACATGGAGACATTTTACGCCTCTTTATTTATACAAATAAGCGCAAGGAACTTAATAAAATAAATGAGTAAATAAAATAGATGAGTAGTTGTCGTGAGGTCAAACGAGACTAAGCGGCTGATGAACACAGAAAGTTCTGCGCTTCAGCGATTTTACAGGGGAGCTTATTCCAAATACGGACAATTGTGAATTGAAGGCTGCAGAGAATACGTTTACAGAACAGGTTTTGCGGTCTAGTTGATAGTGATGGGTTCGACACTCATGATGATCGAGAAGTGTGAATAGGCTTTCCAGCGGTGCATCAGAAAAACTTCTGACGATTTTCAAAACGAAGGCCAGGTCAAACTTAAGTCGGCGATACTCCAACGGCTCAGGGTCAAATACCTTCAACACAGCCTCGTAATCGAGTATATAGGGCCCCACTAACAATTTACGAAATGCCACACGAGTGTATATTGTTAACATGTTCGTTGTAGCTAATTCAACCGATCACTTACAACAAATGATTAATGCTCTTAATGCCGCTGACCGTCAAATTTCTCTTGCCATCGAAAACCGTCCAGCTAAGGTTTTACTTTTCTCTAAAATCCAAATTTCTTTCTCTAATGACATATTTCCCTCTTCCTGGCACACGAAGCCATCCTCTGCAAATATTCTTCTCAATGCACGCTCCATTCATCCACCTAGGATCAAACGCAACGTCCTATCTTAATCGCTTAAAACTGTTCACGCAGTCAGCCTGAATTCAAACCAGAATAGCACGAATGCCACTGTTCGCGAAGCGAAATCTATTCTTGCCAAGAACGGCTGCCATTTCAACGACTCCTCCGGCTCCACTCAACATCTTGTCAACGACTCCCTCTCTCATCGTGTACGTCGTATTAAGCGTGACGATGCCCGAGCATCTGTTCGCATACTCTAATAAGCAATAGTTTTGCAGATAATAAAGCGAAATAGCCATTGTGCTCAAAATGCGAACAACGCCATCGGCAAAAAGGCATTAAGACGGGAGACAGAATGTCGCAAGAGAGCAACGACAAGGTGCATCAAAACAGCTATCAACTGAGGCACCGAGCGCACCATGCACGTCAAGCTGCACCTCGAACTTCGAACTACTGAATTCAAAAGACGAGTCTGCAGTACATGTACAAATCAGGCTAAAACGGCAACAGCAGACGCAAAGAAAGAAACGAAATTGTAAAAGTATAAGACGTTATTGGAACTAAAAATTTCTCTAAGCAAGCAAAAAAATCAGACAAAGGCGGCTAAAGAACAGAAATCCCTGCGTAAATTCCATACGGTGCACTTCCTAAAAACCGAATTCGTGACGAAATGGCCGCAGCCTTCTACACTGATTACGCTATTCGATTTCATTTTGAGCACCTCTCAACTGGGATGCGAAAGAGTAAACTTATCATTCGAGCTACACGTATGCTGCAAATTATTTCCGCTCTGTTCTGCAAAGAGGGAGCAGAGGCGAAGGTGAGGGGAAGCAAAAGTCGCGAAACGATTAACCCAGCGAGGATCCCATCCCGAAGCGCCTTTACCACGTTCTGTCTCCTCGACATTGAGCATTTGTGCATGGGGAAGGGGATGGAAAAAGTGAGTGGGAGAGAGAACCTAGAATTGTCGATGTCACCTTGCTCACAACCCGAATGTAGCAGAAGCGGGACACGGAGCTTCGACTATGTAGTGAACATTTTCCCAGTCTTTCTCTCACATTTGGCTATCGAAACTTCGCCCATACTATTTTGTTTGGATATGGGGGCGTTGCGGATTAATACCCTGCGGTGGAAGGATACTGCATGCCCTAGACACCTTTTCCGTTTCCTTTTAGAAAAGTCGCTTTTAGATGGGGAGCTTCGTCCTTCCCTTTTACAAAAGAGGCTTCTATATGTTACCTTTAATAGACAAGGTTCCGAATTTTCCAGCAGGTTTTCTTAGTGAGCACTCCCGATTAGACTTTGACAAGGTTGCGAATTTTCTTGGTACAACCGTCGTTGTCTTCCTTCTTGGTTGCCCGTTGCAATACACTCGATATATCCACATAGCTATCGAAATGAATGAATAGGACGAACTTGTATGCAGCAAAAAATATGGAGTATCTGATTCGGATCGCCTCTTGCGCATCGTTTTTTGCGAAGATATACCATTGCATCCAACACTTCTAAATTCATGCAGTATTCGCACCATAGCAGTTTACCTGAAGCACGCTGTTGTCATTACACCAATTTTTAGGTACAAGTATCGCACTGCGGTGTTGCAGACCCTAACATTTCATGCAAAAAAAGTCATGCATTTTATTGGTAGAGCATCAAGATCAAAACCTTTCGCTGCGTCGAAGACATAGACGTGAGAAAGAAAATGGCTGAGGCAGATAGAAAAACAGAGCGCGGTTTGCATGGAGATGGCAGAGGTGGTGAGTTCCAGAAAAACAGTTTACTTCCCAGATTTCACTACACAGCACAAAAAGTCGTCAACTTCTTCTTACAGTGTCATCACAGTCAACGAAACCAAGGTGCGAGGAGTAAAGTGACTGGGTGCACGTGCACCCATTTTACACTATTGATGCACTCTGCATGTTGCTAGGTGAAATGAACAGCGTTTGCTTGGCACCCATCCGATCTCCCTCTTCTTCCGACACTCAGAGTAAAACCTGTAGCTCAACAAGACCTTTCGCAACAATATGAGCAACACTTACAGACTGCTAGAAATATGGAGGGGATTGGTGCCTTCGGTTACCCGTCTATGAAAAAAAAAAAGCCTTTTCGACAACGCTGACGGATGCCTGTTAAAGACGAACCACTGTACATCACTACTTCATACAAAAAAAACTTATGGATGAACAATATACAACCAGTTATCTCAAACAGAGCCTCTTGCTAATGATGATTTTCCGTTTTTCATTCTTTCATAAATAACTGCATCTTATGTGCAAATTCGTATTTCGAGCATCTTAAAATTAGTCTTCAAACCTCTTGGATAAGCCCTTCAGGGCCAATGTTGAAGATAACACGGTATTTATTCATTTATTTATTAATTTATGCGCCGAACACAAACCATATAATACACATATCATTGTGGCCGCCGTGCCCCTAACTGTATGCAGTAAAAAATACGGGCTGAAATCTAAGGCATTGTAAAGCAAAGATTGTAAGCCTCAGCGGAAGAAGTAAAGCAGAGATAGTAGAACATCATAGTCGAGGAAGATATGAACAGGGGAATTGTAAAGAGATAGTGAAGAGAGCATAAGTACAGCACATGGAAGGAGGGATGCAAAAGAAATAGCCAGGGCCGAAAGCCATAAGACATCTAAGGGGCTAATGCTCTATAAAGCTGAAGTAACTGAAATTTTGTTCTCAGGAGAAGATAAGACGCAATTCAGTTTATGAAATGTCTCCCCTCATCATCATTGTCTACCATTCTGATCTGCTTAAGCGATTTCATTTGTCACTTCAACTATAAATATAAACCTTGAATTTTGATTTCTCTCGTGAATCCTATGCACTTTCAACAAACCTGTACAGCACTCCTTTACTTCTATGGTGTATTTTCGTATCTGATGGCTAATGTGGTTAAAGCTAACTCATCAATTAAGTACATATGTCTGAACCAAGATGCTTTTGAACTTTAAAGCATATTTACCAAAATTCGGGTTTGCGACAAATTTTGGACAATTTCGCTCTTTTGAAGCTTGCAAGAAGAATTCCAAAACTTTAAAATTTTGGTTAAAAAGTACTCATTTTAAGCCAAACTAGGTTTGATCATCTCGAATCATGATTGAATAAAAAATCCCCCCTAAAAGTGGTGTGCAATTTCATTCAAAAACCAGTTTTTCAATCACAAGGCAAGGGTGATCACGAGGACCTTTCACATCGCCATCGGCAATACCTCATTTCGGTCTATTCTGAAAGCTTCCCAGTTTCTAAGATCCCAACAGTCAGCGCGATATCAAAGAAATCAAAAAAAAAATTACGCATAGGCACTACACTCGGCGCAAAAAAAAAAACAGTATGGCACGAAACTACCAGTAAAACATGTGAGCTTAAGCACGAACAACCACTGTGCTTTCCCCTTGATCCTGGCCTGGAATTTTTGAAGGTTTAGCATTAAATATTACGACGACCATATTGTCGTACAATTTTTAACTTTTCTTATTCTGCACGCCATAAAAATGGGGCTGACGTGACACACAATTACCGGTCATTCAAATGAAAACAAAACCATCCAAGCCTAGAGCTCAAAAATAGAAACACATAAATGAAGAAAATATCTCAAAAACAGAATTAAAATTTAGGAAATGAAAAAAAGCCTGAAGACTTAATCAGCAGTATTTCGTTGAAGTCATGGAAAAACAGCAGAAAACAACAACGAACTTAAATACGAAGAATCTCGTCAAAATTGAAAACAATAAATGCTGAGATGGAAACTCATCGAGTATCTGCGTCACTGCAGTAGTTGCCGATGATTTTCTGTCACAGAATTTATTGCTTGGCTTTAGCGGGATTCTTAGCATTTGAGTTAGTTGATGTTTTCTACTGTTTTTTTGTGATTTCAACGAAATATTACTGATTAAGGATTGCCACCTCTTTTTCCCATCTCTCAAGTTTTACTTAATTTTGCTGTTGAGATATTCTCTTCTTTTATGTTTTTGCATTTTTAAGCCTTAAGCTTGGATGGTTTAGTGTTGAGTTCATTTGAAAAATTTACTGGCGTCCACTATCATCAAAGAAAATTTGTTCGGAGTGAAAACTGGAAGACCGGAGAGATGCTCCGCCGTTCCCGTTTTCGTGGGATTTCAAATGCTAAGAAAGATTAATTAATTTTGGATAGCGCTAATAAAGAGTGTTCGATTATACCATTGGCCAAACGCGGCTTTTATTCGTATGAGTTTGAAATCACCTAGGTTTTACCCTCTCTAGAAAGACTGTTGTTTCAAAACATGCTTTTTCTACGGAAGGCGATTCGGAAAAATTGTTGCGAAAACTGTCATTTTTGCAAGTCAGCGCAAATCAGCTGGCGAATTTGATGATGTGAGTGGACGCATGATGTCAGCACACGCTGGCCTTTGATACGGTCCCTACCATCTGCGTTTCGCTTGCACGTTCTCCTTTATGGCCAATGAGAAAAGGGTTTTTGTACTATGAATAACGGTTCTGCACTATGTATAACGGCTTTGCGTTATCTATACATCTGTATCACATTGGTTTACGCTCTTTCCATGTTTATGTTTGGTAAGGGCTCGGGTGATTCGTGCCCGCCTAGCGGCGGGGATGATTCGTACCCGGCTGGCCAATGTTCTGTTCTCGCAAAACCAGGCAAGGCTGCCCCTACATTGGCTCCCCGTGTTACAAATATTCGCTGCCGTGTATCCGCCTCTTATTCGCTGTCTTCGCTGCGGGTGGTGGACTCATCGGATCATCGGATCACCGGAGACGGTTAACGACAGTCTGGTGCGTCGGCCTGCTCCTGCAGTTTCACCAGCAGTTCATCAGTGCATTTGAGCAGCCTGCTGAGTTCATCCGATCTTTCCGTCAGTCTTCTGATTTCCTCCTCGATTTCTTTACAATTCTTAAATTCGGCACGCGGCTTTTCTAAGATGAGGCTTCTTCTCGTGGCCTCCTTTACCTTTTGCAAGTTTGTCACAATAATTCCCGTCTTCGTAAACGTTTCTTCCAGCTTGACATTTCTCTCATGCAATTCGTAGACCTCAGTTCATGCACTCTTGAGCGCAGATTCACAGCCGTCTTTTAGCTTTGATATCTCATGCTCAAGTTCCGCGATTGTCTGTTCACTTCTTTCGCAAGCTTCTTTAGAAGACTGCGCTGAGGTTTCATCTTTCTTAAGCATATGCTCAAGTTCGTCTATCCTCGATTTTTATTTATTTCTACCTCGTCACGTTTTCGTTAGATTCCTGGCCTCTTTTCTCGTTTGTGGACAAAGGGCAGTATTATGATTCCCTTCACAGTCGTAACAGTCTTGTCTTCCGAGTTTGCAGTCATTTCTGAGGTGACCGGTTCCTAGACAGTTGAAACAGAGCTTTGCTTCAATGGCTCTTTTCGTTCGACTTTCCACATCGGGGTATTCAATACACTGATTATTCCAGTGTTCTCCTTTGTAAAATGCACAAGGCTTTCGCAACTTTTCCTTATTCTTCTTCTTCATTGCACCTATCGTAGAAACGCGGTACTTCCGCCAATTTTCCACTGCAGGTGAACCCGTAACTCCACCTTTTGACCTCCCTCCTGACTGCGGCCCTTTATCTGAAATACGCAACGTGGACGATGGTGGCGATCGTGTTCACCTATCTCATTTGCAATAGCTTTTCGCTGTTCATCTCGGTGATGGAGAACGTCTTCAGCGATAGTCCAATACTGGTCAACGCAGATGGTTCAAGGTATAGTTTGTGTCCAGTCCTGTCTTCTTACTAGTTTCTTCAAAACTTGGTGCAAATTTGAGAATCGCTTTCAGATCCAATTCTTGGAACTCATAGTTCTTTTTTTGAATGTCGACAGCTTTAGTTGCACTCAATCGGCAGGAAGTTCCTTTAGAACAATACGGATACGCTGATGCCTTCTGTCGTTGCAAGAGCGTTGACACTAAATGCATACCATATGTGAATTGACGTCATGCCTTCTTTCATCCGAATTAGGTAACACAGGTCTCGTCAATATCGATGAAAATTGATAAGTGCCATTCAGTGGACAAATTGTATTCCTAGTGATAGAATTCGCTCATGGGGTGCTAATAAAGTGACAACAACCTCAGAAAGGCGGCCCAAAAGTATTGAACGATCTTGAGTGAGCACAATAATTTTACACAAAATTAAGCACCTCTGAAATTGAAAACCAGTCAGTACCAAGGGGAATGACGGATTTTCCATAATGACGGCATTTCGTATTGATCCCATCGGACGGAAATTATATGCGGTGCTTTCAAGTAGCATGAGAAAACATTAGTCGCGTACGGTGCTTATGAATGAACGACTTTGGCCCGCACTTTCTTTTTTGTCAATCTCGCAGCATCCAAAGCTTCTTTTCATGCGTAATAGTAAGTTTTATCGTATACGGTATGATCTGCAAGGTTTTTCTTTTCATAAGCCCTCACATTCGCGGTGTTCTTTCCTTTTGCCCACAACGAGATGGATGCACTGGTTGCAGTTGTTCCCCAAAAAAGTACGCTCATAGAAACATTGACGTAAAGATGTGTACATTATACGGTTGCGGCTAACATGGAAGCTTTGGAGCTTCGGCAAGAAGCAGGTTTTCATGAATCACTGTTCATAGCATTTATTGTGAGAGAGCACTGCTGATTCGCTCGCCGTGTTTCAGTCATCCATCTCGTAAACTATTTGAAAAAGAAAAAATCCGAAGTGGACAGCGGGGTGAGAAAAAAAAAGCTTCATGATTCGAGCCCTGAACCGCTCGTCGAAACGAAATGGCGCAACAAACATACAATGTAGCCGTCCAATGGTAGGCTGACAATGAAAATGTCGTTTTTTGAAGCTGTTTTCAACAAATTCTGCGCATTCCTCCCAATTTTCGTTTTCGTTGACTATGCTTTGAGTGTGCTGATCACCTTTTACTGATTTTGATTAACTGCTAACGTCTGCTATAACTGAAAAGCGATGGGCGTTGTTTGATTCAGATAAGAAAAGGGTGAGAACCTGAATCGATCCGAGATCGTGCTCTCCATAAATGCAATGTTTGGCACCTAAAAAATCGACAGCTGAGAAAAGCATATCGATGTAAGCATGAGTTTTATTGGTAGAGAGTAACCAACAAACGGAAAATATATTTCGCTGCAGCTTTAACACACCTAATCAGAATTAATGGAAAAAACATTAAGGAGGCGCTTGTTGATTTAGATATGTTCCATAACGAGGATCGTATTTTAACGAAGATCGAACGAGGATCGTATTTTCAGCACTCAATTCTATACGATCACGGCAGACTTGATTAGCATCTTAGTGGCACTAAACAGTCTTCTGAGGCTGGTCATCTATCTTCTTTGTAACCCACAGTTCAGATTACGACTCACCAGAAAGTTTCTTCCATCAAGGTTTGATTTATCTTTGAGAATGTCGTCTCATTATGCAACTCTGATCATCTAATCTTTGTATGACTCTTCCAACAACCGAAAAATTAACGCCTTAACTGCAGCCACTTCTGCCGAGAATGAGAAAAAGGCTGTTTTGATTACGCGTATTGATGTCGCTGAAAAAAAGGAGACTTGTGCGGTGGGCTGCAGTAACCCTAATAGTCCTCTAAATGCAGATATGTGATTGCATCGCATATCGAAAGCTGATGATGCATACTTTCATTTAAACCATTAGCATGTCACGCGAAGTTGTGGTGGTCACACGGTGCCTGTAAACTTGAAAAATTCCTAGAAATCTTCAAAAAAGTTCATTAAAATAACGTTTGTAGGTCAAAATTACCATGCGTAGAGCATACCGCGTCTAGACCACCCATTGCGCTCCCGCCCATCGTACAAAGCACAAAAAACCAAAAAAATCAAAAAAATTCCGTCAAAATTGTCCCATCTTGAGCTGAAACACACTCTCGAACAGGTAACGCACACGCTCCTCCCACTGCGGCGCCCCTCACCCCAATATGGCTCGCCCCCGCCCACACGCGCTCTCTCTGGCTCGCTCCGCCTACATCAATTCCCAGCTAAATTACACTGATGTACGGGCTTGTGGCTTCGCCGCTCGCTAATGCTACACGTATTACGTCTTTATGTATGTTTATGTGGAATGTGTGAAACTACGAAGCGCACATTTAACATAGAGAATCGCAGAAGTTACAGCTCAGTAAAACCAATATGCGGGCTGGCGGCTTCGCCGCTCGCTAATTCTCTACGTATTACACCCCTTCGTACTCAAATTTCGATTTCCAAACGTAACGACATTTTCTAAAACTTTTATCCACCATATCTCATGGGATTTTTATCGCAATCGAATAGTTTTTGAATACTTGTAATTAGCTCGACGAGATCTATCGAACAGTACCAGTTTCATCGAAATCTAAGACAAAAAGTATTTTCGAAAAAATGCACGTACTTACGTGGAATTTTTCGAAAACCCTCGCGATCAAGAAATCGCAAATTTTGGGGTCTTGTATCTCGGCTCCGGAGTCGGCTAGACAAATGCAATAGGAGCCGAGATCCAGAACCCCCAAAATTGCAAAAATCGACATCTTGGGATTCCTGGGCGATCGATTCGGCCAGACCCTCATCTCACCGATCTGGTTGATCTATACACCGATCGATAGCGTATCAATAGCTGACTATAAGGAAAGATACTCCACCTCTATTGGGGCAGCCGTTGCCCAGAGAGGAGACCTCTAAATTTGCAAATGCATACGTAAGGGGATCTTG
>JPKZ01002554.1:834913-855093 GCA_000803305.1 Toxocara canis | reverse complement strand
AAGGACACTAGGAAGTGAAGCGGAGTGAACTGTGATAAGAGATGAAGAGCTGTAAGAGCCGACTAAAAAAACAAGAAGGCAGAAGACAAAGCTAGCGTCTGCATGGTTCTATCTCCTACTCAACAGCACACGCACTACAGCTAAAACCGCAAAGCACTCTAATTTACTCCAAGCTTTGACACATATAAAGCCCACATTAATTTCCTTCCAAAAGTTCGCAAAAACCTGTTGCTGCTGCTTACCCGGCTATGTGAACGACCTCATAGCAATGATGTTTCGGTGCAATCTAAGATTTAGCAGAACTGAGCGTGTTTAGTCACCTCCCCTCCCTCATTCCTAAATTTCAGATCTTTTTTCTGAGCCTACAAGATTTAAAATTTATGCGTAATCTTCCTCTGAAAATTCCAATACGTTCAATAAGTCTGTTATGAAGAATGAGAAGGGAATGAATGCGGATGGCGGAGGAAGCGAGAAGAAAGGGGGGGAGAGAGAGAGAGAGAAAGGGGAAAACGGTGTGTCTGTATACGGTCATAAAACGAGAACGGCAGAGTAGCAGATAAAAAGGAAAAGCTTTGTAAATCTTCAAGTGACGCAACTCACAAATTCTTCTCTCGAAAAAAATTCGATGCTTTCCTGCCGCACATGAACACCAAAGCTGATGTGTAATTGCACTGTCTGCTGGAGCTTGGTAGCAACAGCTGAAATTAGAGCAACCTGAAGCGCACGTGGATCACTGAATACCTTAACCGTGTTTCAAAACCATAATTAAATCACCCTACTTCGGGCCAGCCGACAATGCTGGATTGGGTAATGAGAATGCTGTCCTTCAAAAAAACTGAGTAACAATGATAGTAAGAATGCACATATAAACCGCAACTTTTCATTGCCATAAACGGTACCGAACTATAAAATGTTTGTGGAATGAGGTAAGCCACCGTAAACGTTGGCGCAACACTGGCTCGGCCATTAAAGCACTTCGTCGTTTGTGCGCAGTGTGCCCTTATCGATTAAACGGCTCTGTTCCAGAAGTTTTCCTCACTGTCACATCCCCCTTAAACAAAAAATGTTTTCATCTACCGCAGTTTATGTCCCCATAAAAAATTGTGTGAAGAAACAAGGCTAGAAGTCACCAAAAACTGTGATGATATGTGAAGACGCTGACGTTATAATGCGGCGTGAGATTTCGATGCTTGTCCGTCAACTTGCCACATTAAATTACCTCGTGAAACCAGTGGGAAAGCAGTTCTTTTGTGGAGTTATGCATGATAAAATTCGTCATGGCCAACGTTTTGATTCACGTTTACTTCAACCAACCAACAAGCCCCATTTTTCAATTGGCTCCACTATTCCACTATTCCTTCTGTATTCAAGAACAGCCTCAGCTCATCTGACCTCAGAACAATTGCTCAATTAATATATTGAATCACATCTCATATCTGTATATATTTATTGCCTTATGCTGAATGGTTCTGCTCCTACGTGCACATGTGCAACTCATTTTCTTACCATTCCTTGCTCACTGCTTTCGATTCTTTCATAAACGTATTTGCAATTCATCTAAGCGTGTGCTCATATAACTACGTTTATGTCGCCATCGTTTCGTCATATATCTTGTCGCTAGCAGTTTTCTTTATCCGTGTGAATAAAGACTATTCTCTTCTCCCTTTATCTTACTTTCAGCGTTCATTGTATTTGTCATTTTCCCATAAGGCTGCCACATCCTCTTCACTGTCGTAATTTTCCAGTCTTTGACCTTTACGTTTACCGAGAACTTAAAGCTGAGAAATTCGAGCAGAACGGAAAACCGGCTTTTCTTCCAGCTTCCAAACGGACCCGCCGTTGATATACCACGAAAAGCTTCCAAATTTCTCGTAATATATCAAAGAGATACCACAAGAATCAGCAATGGTGAGTACTTACCTAGTAGTGAGATAACAGGCCAGCGCAGCAACGTTTCGTCGCTCCGTTCAAGCCCTTGCGCTCCGATAAAGCTCTCACCACCTTGGGAATATTATTTGCAAAATAGTACTTTGGAGCGTACTGGCCGCGAATTCACATTATTGAGGAAAAAACCATTTTGTTACAAACCGAAAGGTTCTCAAAAAGGTAAACTGAAAAATCTCTACATGTCTGGCAAAACGCCTACTCCGAAAATATTCCTGCATTACAAAACTTTATCGAGTGAGAGTAGCCCTTTCTGCCATGCGGGTCAGCGAAAATGGATGTGTATCTCACCCACAATGACGTATAACCACCCCCTTCCATCCGACCAGTACCACAACCTCGCTGAAAAAAATGCTAAAGGACGCCGATGAGCCAGTGCGAATTTTACGGCCAATGAAAGCCCAATCTGTTCCATTGACAGCTTGCAGATGTGCGTATGTGGCATGCCGCTGGGGGAGCTGGCATGCCGCTGGGGGAGCATCCGCTCCGCCGGGTAACGTTTTCATCTACAATAGAAGGATCGAGTTCGGTGTTCGTTTACTGTTTTGTCGCGCATATTCCATACGCCAAACGAGCTGCCCTGAGATGCAATGCGTTTGCAAGCCTCATGCAAAATGTAGTGATCGAGCTGCAGAAACTGACATGCGTCTGACTGTGAGCAATTTAGTTTGTGTCGACTGCATGCAAGTCAGCTTTAACACGAACGCGCTGCTCTGCCCACGTCCTTGGGCGGGCGCAACATCCAAGCAAGCCTGCGTGCGACGCATACGACTGCACCGCTTGCCGCATGCATGCACAACGCAAAACTGCCAGCATGTTTGAAAATTTTGGCAGCGCCATGTTCGCGTTGCTACCTCAAATGTTACTGCGCTTCTAGCAGAGCAGCATATGCTTTTATTTCCAAAAAAGGGAAAACAACCTCATTGCAAGCCGCTTCGTAGCACTCATTTCCTCCGCATTCAAACCGACTCTGACGATGCATCAAAACGGTTTGCTAAATCTGCCATTGATAGGCACAAACAACTGACACCATTTTTGTAGCGTTGTGTCCCATTGAAAATGAAGATACAGCTAGTGGCACCTGATGTTACGCAACATTCAGCCTTAACTTCTCAATGCTAAAAAACTACAACAGTTCCCGTCAGCAACACCTAGTTTTCGGGAAAAAAAAATTGCTTAAATTCAGCATCTGAACAACGGGAATACCACCATTATGGGGAACTGACCTTTACTATCTCTTTCTTGCTCACGGCGTAACGATGCGCATGTCTGTAATCAACAAACCACAATATGCCAAACTCATCGTTTTCGCTATTTTGTTAAACAGTTCGTGTAAGAGTAAAGAGAGACGTATACTAGATGGCAATCATGACAGACGCTAAAATGGCACATCTACACCTGAGTGTGCAATGATTGAAAAGAAAACATTATAGGACCATGCAGCTACACCTCAGTGAGGTAAGAGACAGTCGTGAAAGTGTTGAAGCCAGTACCAAAATTATCACAAAATTCGTCGCTGTCAAATTTGACAATGGCCAGGGAATCCTCGCCACAACACCTGTCAAACAAAACGTGCGACAACACAGTTGTTTGGTTGTGGGCTTATAGGCCTAAAGATGCTTTGACGGATGCAGTTTGTGTTCACATGTGATGACCGGACAAGGCCACTAATGGAACATATCTGAACGAGGAAAACACGGTAGCAATACTGTGAGCATAGGAGCATAAAAATGCGCGCACATGAACAGGATACGTTCTGCGGCAACCGCACACCACAACGCATACACTGGCACTCACCGCAGCCAGGCACCTCTGCACGTTCGCAACTCGCACTCAAATCGCTAGTGCTACTCCGTTGCACTATAACGCTCTTCGTCATTAGCCCATATCGCCGTTAACAACACTGCGCCATGTGCCGTACCGCGCTTTCCAAATCTCACTTCTAACGAAAGAGAAGTCATAGTCGAACCGGACAAAATTACCCTGTTTGAACAGGGAATGGCAACGTTGAGAAATAAAGAAAAAAAGCGTCATCCTCCTCGCCCCACCCCCTCCCCCCCACAGCCCCTCCCAGTCATACGCATGAATTACACGCACAGTATTATAACAATCCAAGCTGTCGCACTCAACGGCCCTTCTTCAGCTCGCACAAATTAAATGGTGACGATTCGTCTTTCGAGTTCGTGCAAACCGCGATATTGATTTACCCGAACACGGATACTGGAAAGAGGATTGCGAAAAGTTGTATCTCAACAAACTGTGATGATGTCTGCCTGACTCTTGCATTCTTTAGCCGACCCATACCCTAATCTTTTCTCGGATAGCCTTCGGATCGGCGCTCTCCATGAAAATCAGTAAAAAACGGACAACTTCCAAAAAATTGTCAAATTTGTCACCAATATCGCACCGAAAATAAACATACAATCGTTTCAACAACTTGGGACCACCAAAATACAACTGATTTGACGTTTCAAAACTCATGGAGAAATAAACCTCACTTGCAAGCTCACAAGCCGGTAAAAGCTTATCTTAGTTAACGACGCATTTCTGCGTCATTACGTAATAATGTTTTTATGCTCCGCCGTAAGAACATTTTATGCTCACGGTGACGTTTGCGAGCGAAAGCGATGGGCAGACGGGAGATGAGAAGTGATGAAGTAAGGGGTTCCTTCATTTTGTCACAATGCATTTAAAACACGCTACTCAAACAAAAAAAACACTCCACGACGAAGCCAATATTTTGGCTATGACAGCATGCGAAATGCACAAAAATCCAGCTGCAGTTTCTCGTTGCAGCTAGAAATTCACAACGATCTAAGATGCTACATGAACTATTGTGGCTGCATGTGCATGTCAACCTGTTCGGTAGTTTCGACTCGCGAATCAGCAAAAGCGTTGCGGTAAAACTTGCAAAACAAAATTTATGCCATTATAAGGGCTCCCTGCAAATTCGACTACGCTTCGCAGAATGTTGCTGACCACAGTATGCATTCAATGGAGGCAGCGTATGCGAATTTCCAGATGACGGGCAATTTTAGCCAAACAAGCATGGGAGTCTGATTTATGCCATTATAAGGGCTCCCTGCAAATTCGACTACGCTTCGCAGAATGTTGCTGACCACAGTATGCATTCAATGGAGGCAGCGTATGCGAATTTCCAGATGACGGGCAATTTTAGCCAAACAAGCATGGGAGTCTGAAAAAGAGATGCGAGCAACAAAAGCTATCCCCATCATCCCAATATCTCGTTCGACCATCACCGCTTCGTACTATGCGTCAACAGCGGCTGATCGATCAATCGAGCAAAACTGCCTGCGCTCGAACGGCAGTTTTTCTATTGCTTTTCTAGTATATACAGACCAACTTAGAAAAATAGTGTCAGCCAGGAACTAGCACATGCAGTGCTCGGAAACATTGAGTCGCTGCAAACCTCCTTGCGGTTGATCATGCTTCTTGAGGAACATGCACCTATGAATAAAGAATTGGAGAAGACAGCTCTGCCCAGTGCATTCAGAAATAAAAGCGAGGTGAAGAACGTAGTGAATCGTTTAACCGCTTGTACAGGCGCTGAGCCGACAACACAAACGATGACAGCGTCACATGTCCAGTTTCAGTCACGACACAAAAAAAATAAGGATAATGGTGTATGACGAGACAAAAAATCAACATGTTCTTCATACCAATAGTGGACTAACATCAGTAGCACGTTATATAGTACTACTGCAGTTCTCTGCCTACCGCTAAACATCTCTGCCTTGAAAACACCAAATGCGAACCCGATGAAGCGAACTGAGAAAACGCGTTTCATCGCGGACACCTATAAATTAGCATTAGCACCGCAGACGATAGAAGCAGTACTGCTATATGAGCACCACCAACCTCTTCCACTTAACGACAGTAACACAACACTCTTCATCCAGTGCACCACATCGTCAACCCCTCATACTCGCAGCGTCATCCACAGGCGAGGTGCAACGGCGGACGCGATGCGCACTCACGCCTCTAAACAACATGTAGCTGGCACTGCGCCAAACAGGCAATCCCCGCCCATCTGTCTCAATCGACCAGCACGCACTCCCTTCTCATTGCGTTGCCGACGCCTGACTGCCTGCATGTTAGTCCGTTGCCCCACAGATCGCATCTAAATTGAAGTCCCGCCTAAGTAACAATCACGTTAAGACTCACAGTAATACGGTAAGAGCGCCAAATTTGACTTCCTCAAACAATTACTTCGCCTCAAGTACTGGCGCACCGTTGTTGATGAGCCTATTTTCAAGAATGAAGTATGCTGCAGTCACTACCGTTGGAACAGATTAAACGCCCTGATTGGGTGTTGGCTGCTACCGCCGGGTGTAGTACCTGTCTGAGCAGTCTAATTGTGGCTTTTATATGACTCGCACTCCTCTCTCCATCTGCACCCACTTTAGTTGACGTTTCCATGAGCAAACCAAAGAATAAAAAGCAGCCAAGCACGCTTGGTCCATATTCAGTATGAGCTGTACTCAATCGCATTTCACGAACGAAAAGAAGAATTTAGATGGTGAAAGCACACAGCCGAATACTTAGCAAAACAGCGCGAGCGTTCGTAAATATAAAGCAAATGGCACGATGCATCGCTCCAAGCCGCAATTTCTCACTCAAGATGATGAGACCAGCGTCATGATGAGTCGAACGTGAAGGCTGTAGCCTCTGCACATGTAACACCAAAGTGAAATTTCCACTGTTCCGCAGCAGAGGCCATGTTCTTTAACTGGTAGCAAAATGCTCATAGCGCTCGCACAGGTTGGCTTTGCTCGGTTGAAAGATCTTATACGTTCGCAGCCCGAAGCACCTAACTAAACTCGTTCCTCACTCCTCATTTTGTAATGCCTCTCACGTTTCGAAAACCTTGGTACTGCAGCATCTCAGCAAAATTCATGGTGAGGCGGTAGCGTGCAGGTCCGATGGCGTATGCAGAGGTAAGCGGGTGTGGGATCGCTTCGCCTCCTCCCATTTCCTTGCATCTTTCACGCCTCTGTTCGCATCCGCTTCAACACTTCCCAACTTGAACTAGTGGTAAACAATTACCGATAAACCCTGATTTCCCACTCCTTTTAAAACCACTAACAAGTTAGAAGCAGATAAGCGAGCAAATAAACTGAGCAAGTACATAAAAGAAGATAAATACAAATTAAAGAAATACGTCAAAAGTGCGATCGTATTTTCGATATTCTGCATGATAATGAAGGCAGATGAGCAGCAACAAAAAATGGCAGTTACGCTCACCGCAACCCAACGGTTTACTAAATTTGTTTTGCACCCTTAGCTTCCATTGTAAATAATCATCAAAACGTTGCATCTCTCCAAAAGTGTAGTCTTTAACGAAACAGCATCGCAGTTTGCGTTGTAATGCCTCAAGGGACTGAAGGCTCACGTTTTGGTCCACAACTAAATGCTTTACGGAGAATTGCACTTAGAAGTACGGCGACGACACGTTTTGCCGAATACGCGTGCGGCTGCTATTCGATTAGAATTGAAATAAAAAGTGCACCTGTGCTGTGCCACAGTGCAAACGACCACTGCATTCCTCGATAGCAACGAGAAAAGTGTGCTTGTGAGAGCACGATAAAGTACCGCCGAAGCGTCGCTGCAAACATTTTCTGTGATAAACGCCAACCATTCTTTTACAGGCAAACACTTTCTAAATCCCCAATGGATAGACTCGCTGACGTTAAGAGGTGATTGCTGCGATTGCGTCACCGGTAGACGGAATGCAGCGCGAGTGAAAGCAAGTGATGTTAACAACGATCACCCAAACCTACGTTGATCGAAGCTGCAAACACACACAACTACGTTTTATATTGATATAACCGCAGTGAGGAATAAAGTAAGAAAAAAAAATATAAAGCCGTGATACTACGCGTTTCGGAATACGGCACTCAGGTGTGCCCCCCTCGCCTTGTTTCTCATAAAAAGATTATTGAAATCGTTTAAGAATACTTCTCTCGTATGGCGTTTTGTAATGTGTTTCTTGGACCCTTCTCACCTGACTACCAGACACGTTTAAAGATCTTCGACCTTGAAAATTCCAAGTGCTGCAGCGCGAAATTTAGCCTTTTTGCTTGAAAAAAAACACCTGAAGCACTTTTCTGACGCGTCGTTCGGAAATGTCTTCAATCGCTGCGGATCGTCAGCGCACAGCCCATAGACATAAACCATTCCGAAAAACGTGCCCTATAACAGCGTGTTTTAGAGTAACGCATATTTGGAAACCTTCCGCGACACATCATCGAAGCGTAAAACGTTTCCATATTTAAGACTCGCCTTAGCTCATTCCACCAGAGAGCTTCTCATTTTGTCTACCGAAAACCAGCTGAAGCCCTACCACACCTCTTCTTTTCTACCCTTTACCCCATATGCATTTCTTTTCTTGCTTTTGTGTCCCAAAAATTCCTTTGCCGTTTTCTACTTACTGGCTCTATTTTGTTTATGCGAACATGCACAATATGTGTAAACTGAACATACGTGATTTGTGTGATCAATTATTTGTACATACGTATTTACGTCGGTGTCATATTGGTACATATCATCACTCCACTTGCAGTTAACCTTACTCTTGTGAACAGAATATTCAGTTCAGTTCAATTCAGTACGATTCAGCGACGCGGTACGGAATCAACAGGCACTTTGTTGGTGGAATACGACGCTTTGGACATTGCATGAAAGAGGAGTGCAATCAGTATGTGCTGGCTGCGCACGCAAAGCGGATGAATGATCGCTTTTAAACATTATTACGGTCGCAAAGCAAATAAACAAAAACATGTTTACACTAACACATAGTCCCAACAACTTAATTTGTCGATGAAGCTATTTCGAAAAAAGAACGTATTTCAGCTTCCGAGGAGAACATTTTCAGACGAGGGGAGAGGAAGGGAGAGGGGGAGAGCAATGTACGTAAGAAGTGTACGAAAGTGGGTGGAACTAAGATAGCAGTGCGGACCAATACTAACAGCAGTCGTTAAAGGACCACTGACCCCCAACCGAATTTGGCCCAACAAACCGACTGTGGTTCTCGTAAGGACTCTCTGCGCTTGTAAAGCACACTGAACGCTTCACCACAAATCTTTTCCTCACCCGCTTACCCTAATTATCTACAACTACACTGCCAGCGCACTTCGGAAAGCCGCAGTGCAGTTTAAGGCTTAAAGAACTGTTTTTTTTTTTACAACAGCCTCCATGAAAGTTTAGAACAGCATTTAATAACGCATACCATATGAATAAAATGTGACGAAATAGATATGTGGATAACGTTCAATAATTTATTTAACGTACGACTAGGAGAGTATTTGGATGTGGTGTGAGTTTGCTCGAGCAGCGGGGTTTTTAGAGGTAAAAGCTGAAGAAAACAAAAGAATGTTCACAGCGAATTACCGCACTTTGAGCTGTTTCGCCTTCTTCAGTAAAGCACGAATCTGGAAAGCGTATTAAACGTCATTAACAATGATTTCGCGCTTAAAGAAGGAAAGAATGGAAACAGTGGCCAGACTGGCACACTGAATGAAGATGTGAATTAAACGAGTTGTCACGGAGCTGCACACAATGAGCACTCAGTGCACATCTTTGAGCAATTTATGGATACTTGCATCCGGCTTGAACACCCAAACAATCTCCATTCACACACTTTATGTTGGCTCTATATCTAAACTACTATTTTATTAACAACAATTCTTCATCGTTTTCCAAAATGCGTTTGCGACAGGTAAGGTTTGGTAGATGTGGTTGTTACACCCGCATACTTGTGGGTGATTGTATGTGCTGTGGTTATGTGCTCAACGTGATAGGGATTTATGCACCACTTTTGGAGGAGGTACTCTAACTAAAAATGGCATATTTAAAACTGCTCAGATATATGTTCTGCTACGGATGGTATACTCATTCGAGTATTTGAGCAGTCAGTCTACTGAGTGGCTGCAGAAGCATATTAGGGTAAGCCTCACTGCCGCAATACTTCACAAGTTTGAAGAGGTGAGAGTGGGGAAAACAGACAGCGGCCAAAATTTGGGTGAGGACGAAATTGCGCGGTGTTTTTTTTTTCGGAGTACCTAATGATGCGCTTTGCATAAGTATGGCTCAAATAATGACATATTTGCCTTTTTTTGCGGCGATCAATTTAATTTTTGATAACATATCATGCGAGAGTACTTACAGTGCACTTCAGCATCTTTTAAAAATCTTCATCGAATATGGAAAAACTAAATGGTAAATTCCGTCGATTTACACACTCCCAAGTGCACTTTACTTTAATCCTGTTTGAATGGCAGTTTGGCCACTAGCAGTACTAAACAAAACGAAGTGGTCAACTGCACATCCATGACCACTGATTGTCCACACGACGAGTAAAGTCTCTCTGTCCCTCTGAATCGAGACTTTTGCATAACATAAAAGCGCCATACTGTTTCATACGTACTAGACGACGTGGCGGAGTAAGGAGAGGGAAGAAGGGAGTAGGGAGGCTTAATGGCGTAATGTGGTGTTTAGCCAAACATAAATGAAAGCGAAAGTGTGGCCTTCACAAAGCTGAAGGATAAACCGATGCTTGCAGCCAAACCAAAAAATTAGAAACGATAAATAAAGCTATCACGTTTATAAGAAACTGGCGGCCATCAAAACTGTTCCAAAGGCATACTCGTTGCGGATAAGAAGGCTTAAAGCTGACAAGAACGCCAAACGTCGTAAAGACATCGATTGCGAAAACCGTCTTTTCGAGAGACCCCTCTACTTCGGATCATACGCACAACTTGTCCACGCACGCATAAAATATAATTGGGCAAGTGATGGGCACTTGGCACAGAAGCACAAGTCCAGAGACGAAGCGCGAGGAAAATGGAGGAGCGGTACAACCGGACATCAGCCCGTGCCACAGTGCGCCTCAGTCCCTAATGAAAATGTCCATCTCTGTGTGTCTGCCGCGTTTCGTTGCTCAGCTCCCTTATCGTCGGTGAGTCTGTCCGTCGAGCATACACTTTGAGGTGGCGTTCGCCTCTTGGGTACGCATGTTTAATCCGCACACAATGTGTCAATGTCTGATCGGTGGTGTGTTGACTACAGCTTTTATATACATCATATATGTACATGTATATAGCCCGTATGCATGCGTGAATTTTCGCCAGACTAACCGCGCCATGATGCAATCCGCAACTAAACTGCATGTTCCACCGGAATGGTGTGTAAAGCTCGGCAATAAGCTGTATGCCCCACCGGAGTGTCATGTAAGGCTTGGCGATAAACTGCACATTCCACCGAAATGTTATGTAAAACTCTACAACACACTACAGTTAGAATCACACTCACTTGTTTCTTTATTCTTCACTTCCACTTGGCACACCACCGCTCAGGGCCAGTGACCCAGGAGAGAGTAAGCCTAATCTCGTTGAGACTCAGACCTCTGCTTTCGCCAAATGTCACTGACGGTATGAATGAGGAAAAAGAAAGATGAAACTAGCCTACTCGTTAGCAAGCACAAACAGTGAATGTTTCGCGAGTTGCTCACTAAGTGGTGAGGACATCACTAGCAACCATATTTTAATACTCTTCAGTTCAATTTATTATGTGTCCCAAATGTATTAAATCTATTTTCTTTTTCATCCCTCATAAAGAGAACGCCTTTGTTCTTTACATTCCTGGCATCTATAGGCGTGCGCGCTGCTGTGACTGCATTTCTTGGCTTATTATAACAAACGAACGCTCATAAGATTCGTCTCAGTTCAAGGGGCGCCTCTTATAATCAATTTTTGTAGGATCAATCTGGGACTGCCCAGAACGATTCAGAACTACTTCCTCTGAATAAATGAAACTATTTGAAGACAATGTGTATGGTCGGTTGCGTGAAAATAATAACGCTTTATCAGGAGACTCTGATCGAAGTGTCTACCTCAGCAGTTTCATTTTAATTATTATGGAGAGCGTTATGAAGAGCGTTCCAAAACACATGCAAAGATTGCATAAACGGTGAGAAAGCTGTGCGCATAAAATAATCGCTTTTGCGGCTCCTCACATGCATGGTCACCGATCGCAATGCCAGCCAACCATGCGAAGAGAGACAACTTTAATTAGTAGTTTTCCAGAAAGATTTAACAGATAACCTCAGCTCGAATAAGATATCATAAATGAAGACAACTACTACAACAGTGCTCATCGATCGTTATCTGGCCGGTTCCCGCAGCTCGAACTCAAGTTCATATGTTGTTAGAGAGCCAGTAACACAAAAACGCATAAACTCCACTTGCACTTCGAGCACATACCTTTGCCGTTTAAAACAGAACGGTACGTATTTGTAGACCATGTAAAATTACAACTAAATTAATCAATTTTCATTTGTCCACAAATACTGTACACCTCAGAAACAGTACTCAAAATCGCCTCCCTTCCTCTCATCATTCTTTGCGGGCAGCACGAATGTGAACAAACCAAAGCGCGCTTTATTCTACATCCCAGAGCACACTGGCGTTTAAAATAACATGTACTCATATTTAAAATACAAGTCCCTATTATTGTTATTATGATTCGTAGCCGTTCCTCAAAATCACCTTTAATCATTTCCTTGGAGCGACCGCAGTGGAAGTTCGATGCAAAACGGTGTAGTGAAAGCGTCCATCGGTGAAATTATTTTTTACTGAAAAAAAACGCATGTGAAAAAGGCAGTATCTGAGTGCATAAGAGTAATCTCTGAGTGCATAAGAGTAGTCTCTGAGTGCATAAGACTATATATATATATATATATATATATATATACATATTTATGTATACATATTTACATATACATAATTTGCGTGCACAATTTGCATTTCAAATTTATCATACACAATGAGCACTCAAACTTTGCAACTGCGCTATAACTTTAGTGTGTTGTGAAGAGGGAAATTGTGAAGAAGATTCATAAATGAACAGCAAAGGGTACAGATGAGAAACAGAGGGCAATACGGCAAGCACAAATGCGACAATTTCATACAAAAACATAAGCCAGCAATGAACTAGCACAAAAAAACCCACCCAGCGAATGGCAAGCAGCTTTTTATAATCACCGCTGTGAGGTGAGCTGCACCCAACCAATGCACATGTTCCAACAGGCTCGCTTGTCAATTTAACCTCACCACACTGCTCACACTGCTCACACTCCTCTCTCATGCCCTCAGTCTATGTCCCTTTGCTCTTTAGCGTACGCACTTGCTAACTTTCGCTCTCTGCAACCTTCTTCGAAACGGGTCCCCTGTTGTCCGATCAGATAATAAGCGAATTTTTCGGCACGCGGGGAGGGGTTGGATGCTTTGAGTGTTTATTATTATTACGCGTATGGTGGCAGCTGAAAACGGTATCGACCTGCTTACGAGAAAAATGAGAATGCTTCTTGTTCTGCCCATAATGCTTGTTTGCAATCCGCGTATTGGAAGCATTGGAAGCATTTGGAAGCATCGCACACGAGATGCTGCTACAGCAGCGTTGTGCACTCCACGCGAGTACACGTACGGAGTGCAATAAATGCAGATTTGGCAATTTGCCATGCACAGTTATAGCAGCTTAGGCTGCACAGCACCTCAAAGAAAAAAAGAGTAGACAGCTGTACATTGAAAACATGATAATCCGTGCGCTGCGAATGAGCAATGAATACATGCGGCTTTCCACCTTGCCATATCACATTACTTTTCAAATGGAGCTAAAAATTTCTTACCAACAACTAGGATCTTCGAAATTACGCAACGAACCATTCAGCTCAGCATAAGAAAGGCGGAGTATCAAGTCCAGTCTCACTGACATCTTCACACATCCTAGTGGAACCATCAATAAACGCTTGGGTAATTAATCGCCCCAAACTGTTCTAGGCGATTTTGGTGTTGAATAATACAGATAAGTTCCTCATGTCATTACCTCTGCCTCCCCACCGTCCCCCCGTCCTCCCCCTCTAGTTCCAGTGGTGGCTCACTTGTGAAAGCGACTATCGAATGTTGACGGAATTCACCTCTGTTGAAGCTTGACTGGCTGGGTTAAGTGTAGCGTTATCTGAGAGAAACTATATTTGATAGCTTCTGGATGTTTTACTCTACTGTTGAAAGGAAGTGATTAGGCGAAAAGCCAGCTTCTCAGTGGGACCGTGACAGAACTATTAGATACCGCGGTGCCGTCTCAACTTATCTCCTTATGCATCATGAGTTTTGGATAGCGCCCTTAAAACTAAGCAACAAACAGATTGGCCAGGGAAGAAACCGCAAACGTTACCAATACCGTGTTTGTACATCTTAACTATATATATATATTGCAAAGGCAGCTGTAATTTCATCGATTCCCATATCGATGCAGCTGACAACCATGCCCACGCATGATTGTTCTGACCAGTTTCGGAACGCCTGGTGGTCATCCTGCTGGCGATCCATTGGGGAAGCAGCCGGGAATCGAACCCAGGTCTTCCTGCGTACGAAGCGGGAGCTCTACCACTGATCTTCTGCCACTCATGTATATATATATATATATATATATATATATATATATATGTGTATATGTATATATATTTGCATGCATAAATACATACTTGCGTATATATATATATGTAAATTCGTTGCAGTGACTATGTCACTCAGGCGGCATCAGGAAAGTGAATGAGGAACAAAGACGACCTATCAGCCGAGTTAAAAACTTAAAGTTAAAAGCACCACCTCAGGCATATACGTGGCCGGAAGTTTCCTTGTGGCGAAGTACGGTGGCGATACAAAACTTGAAGGGGTATATATGCCGATCCCCCGCCGCTACCAGAAATTCAAAGACTGAAAAACTCATCTGTGCCATCTCAGCAGTGAAGAATGCTTGCTGGTGAAATTTCATGTCAAATCTAAGACCTTTTGAAATTCCCAGTTTCAGCTCGGTTATACCACGAAAACAATCTCAAAAACCCGCTGAATAAACATAAATGCAAACGCTATATAACCAAATTAAACTTCTGTGACAAAGGCTAGATGATCCATTAACATGAAATCGAACGCCTCTACAAGCAACAAGTATTCTGCCGCTAATTTTTCTGATGCCTACTCTCCAGAAGAGAAATGTTACCGATTTTAATCGTAGACAACAAGAGGGCAGAGGGAAAATTTTGAAGTTCTGATGGAAAAGTACGAAAATTCTGTCAGTGACAATATGGTGTAATAAAAGTTCTACTAGTAACTATGAATTCTGCGCATCACACTATTGAAGAAACAGGCCTCTGACTAAATCTTCCGGTTGTTTCCTCTCCAATAAAACAAAATGGTGATCCCTGAACCTCTTTCTTCCACAGTAGATGAGTGCAGCATTCTAGAAAAACCCCTTCTGCCACAAGCCGATAACTGCTGTTAAAAGCAACAAAATTTTGTTCCTAATTACCATGAACCGTTCCCAGCAAAACAGCATCACGCTAACGACTACGTGGGCACTGCGTGCGAGCATGCTGTCTAAAACTGCCAACGTTTTCAGTTTACCTGCTGCAGTACTTACTGAAAGCGAACGTTTGTAGAAAGGCATTTGGGTGAATGTGGGTACTTTAGAGAACAAGATATCTATACATTTTTATTGATATCATCCAAAGTTTTAACGTAATTCATGGATGCAAAACTGGAAAAGCAAGGCACTGCTGTGGACGATAATGGACGAGCAGCAGTTGGTGAGGGGACAGGGGCCGAGGCGAGCAAAAAAGCTGCGATTTAGCCGCCTCGCAAACCCTTTCGCACATCAGCACTACTATCTGCAAATGCAACAACGTGACGCAAACCGCTTTTTCTTCCCTTTCCAAACAAAGAACGTCTGCGCCAATTTATTGAAACTATAGAATATGATTGGCTGTGCTGAACTTCAATACATCACCAGCTACGACTGCCTCGTATTCTTTCGCTTGCTCCCAATACAACAAGCAATAAGCGTGCCTTCGCGACTACGGTTATATGCGCTTTTTGTGATTCCTCTTTCCCCACCAATAAGCTCCACAAAAAATAAGACGGCGGGTACTAGAAGCTGAAGTGATACGCGCTATTAATACTTCCCTCATGACGTCACCCGACCTCATAAACTGTCCGCACGCAACGAAAATTTGTTTTCACTAATAGCTTGCTTTTGTTCGGCCCGGTCGGTCGGTCATGCAGCGTATGCACAAATTTACTACCTTTTACTACTTTTCCCCCTTTCGGTCGGACTAATTGTAGGACGAAAGTTTTTATTTTGGATTTTGTTTTGCCAACTATATCTCTGTTTTGGAATTTCGATTTTGGTATCAAGAAAATGCTCTTAACATAGCGTTTTTACGGAATATTGGTAAACTCATGTAAAATTCATTTTTATTAGTAATGCACCCACCTCGGCCTGCACAAGCCACTAGTCCTATTTTCACGACGCTCCATGTTCTGCACCGAATATGTCCTAGCAAGCACCCATCTCGGGCTACACAAGCCACTAGCCTCATCTTGACGACGCTCCACGTTCATCACTGAATATCATACACAACATTTCACTTAACAATGTATTGTAACCAAAACGAAATTTGCTATGCCAATATTTCTCGCCGGTAAAAATTTACATCGACCTCTCGCACTCCGTTTACTCCTACTTTGACTTTTGGTACTTAATCTTCATCGATTTCTCAGACTTCATATGGCGGCCCATATGGCAAATATCACTATCACCCCTCAACTGGAGAGGAAACGTAAACCGAAAATGAACAAGGGAAAGGGAAGTAGTCTCAAAACCACAAGTGAACTTGCATGAGCTGCGGATATCAATTTCCTGGGGCTCGAAAAAGTAGAAAGGGAAAGAAGAAAGTCAGATTTTGCCGAAGCCATCCCCGATCATCAACTCCAGACGCAAGGAAGCTGGGAAATTGAGAAAACCTTCACGTCTGCATTGTTTTTTTCAACCTTTACTGAACTGCTTTCTTCAGCATTGGAATGTGGAGTATTTCGCAGGAATAGGGAGGATGCATCTTATTGCACACAACTAGCAAGGATTTATGCTACTTTTTGACGTTATCCACCATAGGAAAACCGCAACTTGCGGCCATCGCGTGTGCGCCTAATAACGATTATTTTATGTCTACCTGTCTAGTAGTTTCGTCTCAATAGGCAGAGCTACTACCGCTGTTAAAGTGAGAGGCATAACCTTCAGCGCTGCAAACACCGATAAACGATGAACAGCAACGACTCACACGTTTACACTGCAGCACATGCGAAATAATTATTCGGAAAAGAACGATCAAAAGAATAACAACCCAAAAGCTTAAAAACTGTAGTACATAGGAAACGAAGGTTGGAGTGCGAACTAAACGAGAAAAAGGAAATGATGGAACCAACGCGAAAATCTTCCAAATAATGATAATGAAACAACAACAACTTGGGTGCTCAAATCATGAGCAAAATGCTTGGCCGTCACCGACTTACAGCAGGCATCAAGAGGAATCGCATCACGGCAGGTCGAGCAGAAACCTTTGTGCATAAGTACAGCTCTTCGTTTGGTTTCCCAACATTTTGTAAACCGTTTTTGTGAAGACTAATAAAGGGACATATGGTGCCCAGACCGTAGCATGCTTTTCAACTTGCTCTTAGGATATTTTCGACTGCAACTGCTCTGATATTAAATCAGTATGGTCGCAACGTCCAGGAACTGCATGCATATGAATTCGTGGTCCCCCTACTCTCCTCAACAAAGCAAACAAATAAAGCAAAGCCTATTTGCACGTACGTAGCGATCGAAACTGTTGCAAGTAGAAACCGTGGTACATTTATGAAAGGAAATCACGGTGGCTGTCATTTGAACTGGTAGAGGTTATGTTTTGTGATAAAGAGCAGTGAAACCCGGGAGGAAGCAAACTTTCGAGAATTATCTCGGCGTGATGAAGTGTCATTAGCGCCTTTCAGCTGTTAATCGTGCGCAAGCAACTGCAAACAAGGAACTTAATCAACCCAGTTCAGCAAACATATGCTACAACAAATCACCTTTCCACAATTCCCTTAAACGCTCTCCTTAGTTGATCAGTTTTTCTTCCACTGACGACCTGCAGCGAACGACGTATACAACAAATGAACGCAGAAAAGTTAAAACGAATTTTTTGCACCACCCAAGTACCATTCAAACGTTCATCGCCCAAACGTGAAAGTAATGTAACGTTGAAAGGATTTGGATAGATCTAAATTCTGCAAGGAGAGGGAAGATACACTGAATGCGATTTGGATACAAGTAGGTCTTGGATAGAGAAGGAGATATACTGAACAGAATCTTAATACAACTATACTCAGCAGAAGCAAGAGATGTGTTGGAGAGGATGAGCATGTGATTGAATCGTGAAGCAAAGAGGAAAGAAAGGAACAACATATTAGACAGGACTCGGATACAATGACATGTTGACACTGAAGAACATTAGGATGGGTTAGACTGTGGGAGGCAGACAGCATATATTGGGCAGGATCTCGATGCAATTAAGATAAGGCACTAAGAGGGAGGATGAAGTGGCACATATCGCCTCTGCTAGTTAGCACAATGCAACACTACTTTCCGTTTCGCCGAAATACGCAACCAATCACCGCAATTCAGTTGTTTATTGCACTTTGTGAACAGATCAATTCGGCTCACAACGGTTTGGTGCATATTGCGCATTTGTCGAATTTTATCAAAATGAGCACATATGATTGCAACAACATTAACTGTTGTGACAAATAAATTCGAAGAGAAACAGTCATCAACAAGTAAAATAGGAACCACCCTATAAAGCTCACCACCCGGTCAACTATTTTACTTTAGCTCGCTTGAAAACGGCTTGTGCCCTGTGCTCATTCAACGTTTCGTGCTATCACCAACCGTTAAAAACCGTTACGTTCGTCCAGTGGACGGCGTTTCCCCTCTCCGTTCGAACGCTCGCAGACAGCGAACAAGTGATCAGAAATTGCCGCAACAAAAACTACAGTGTGGCTCAGTTAGGGGTGTTAATTTGCAGCATGATTAGATGAAGTTAATTGGAAAGCTGTCTCGACGCACACTCTAGCGAAGAGATATCGAAACGAGATAAGGCTCTCAAAGAAAAAGGCTCAATTTGCTCTTCGAATTTACGAAACAACGTATCGCCTATGCCTGTTTTTGTGGTTTTAGACGACGGAGGTATGAGTCATATACAATATGAGCAAGTTAACCAGCTGAAACCACACTTGGCGCCCTTGCTGTAATAAAATATTTCTGTGAATCTGAGAGAGCGCAGAGGCTTGTCTGACACAACGCCGTCTCACCGGAAGGGAACTGAATCTTTTTTCACGATAGCCATGGCATACCTTTAATGCGCTTATTAAATTCATTGAGAACAGTGCGAGTGAGTGGCCGAACAACAGCGCATAGGAAGAGAGATGCAAAGCAAGATCAGACGTAACGCGATGAGGGATGCTCAACGCTAGATGAAACATCGAGTGCGACTTAAGAAAGTTGTTGAGAGATGCCTAAATCTCCTCTGTTCCATATTAGTCGTCGATTTCTCAATTGACAGATCACAAATGGCCAACTCCCCGCATCCCCCTCCCACCTTCTCGAAGTAGAGAGGGGGCGACGACAGGGTTGCGGAGAGTTGCCCGCTTGCAACAGGGGAGGGTGACGAGCGAACCAGGGGGCGGGGAGGGGGAAGGAAGGGCTGCAACCTGATGGCTAGCTTGAGCACAAACCGCAACTTTTTGGATTATCACGGATCGCATGCAAGTCATCAAATCCGATAGTGACGGTTTCCCATATGTGCACATTGTACTATGAAGAAATTTCACAAAACAACTGCAAGAGCAAATGGAAAATGCTTCTTGAATCTTTGCTTGAATTGTATCCACTAATGACGCTCCGAGCAAACATTTGCACGCATGAGTTTCCCTAATGGTGCGTTGTTGCTACATCACCTTTTGCGTTAACCGCGGCAAGTCAAAGATAGTTGGTATAAAAACACGAATATCAAGGGTGCTGTGGTAAAATGAAATTGTTATGTGTAACAACCATACGCATTACAGGTTTTAATTAAACCTGCTCGTAAAGTAATAAAAAGCTTCCCTCATGACGCTTCCTTAGTAGTCATTTCACAGAAGCGCAATGCCTACCATGACATTGCCTGTAGGTCTTCGCTTCCTCCAGAGCGGAAGTGGGTGCAAGAGACGTGCAGAGCGTTAGGTGGAAGAAAAACAGATTTACTGTCTCATTTACGACATGCATTCCTACAGTTTTGATTCCTGCGAAAG
>JPKZ01002554.1:791906-825329 GCA_000803305.1 Toxocara canis | reverse complement strand
CCGATGAAGATAAAAGCAGACTTATTCCATTCAACTATTGTGCCCGCATTGTTGTATGGTGCCGAATGTTGGCCGATAACCAAAGCTGTTGAGGATAAGCTGAGTGTAACGCAGAGGTCAACGGAACGCAGAATATGTAAAATATCACTTTGAGACCATGTTACTTCTGATGAAATTCGGTGACGTACTGGTTTTACTGATGTCGTCCAGGAAATGTATAAACGTAAACGAGAATGGGCCGGTCATGTAGCACGTATAAGAGACAATAGATGTACCACCCGGCTCACATGCTGGGACCCGCTTGACCGAAAGAGGCCTCGGGGTAGGCCAAAAACGAGGTGGGCCGACCCGATGGTGAAGATGTTTGGTCAGCGGTGGATGCGGCGTGCACAGGACCGGAAGAGTTGGAGCGAAGTCGACCTGCGCGGTTGGAGAATGCCGCGAGGGCAAGTCGGATCAAGGTGATCAAGTCCAATCAGAAGAACATTCTTCTCCCAGCGATGTCACCGAAAAATAAGCCTCCCAATCATATTTCGACAACTTGTTAGCTAAATGAAGCAGGAGGCATAAAGCCCTAGTCACAAGAGCAGACGCTCTCGACGTCACCTACCAGAACCGCACTCAGTTCATTATGAATACCACGCATGAGAGCCTTCGAATGCAATGCTCATCAAGCAATACTCGCGTTCGTTACGTCGAGAAGTATGTGAATCCTGGAAGTGCTTTTGTTATTCAGGAACAGCCTCGTCTTCTTCAGGGCATTACTGCGACCTCGCCATTGATCAGGATGGGATGCCATCGACGAAAGCGAGGTGACTCGGCCTAATCAATTCCACCAAGCGTTTGAGTTACGACAGTGCCCCAAAAAAAGAGCGACTGAAGACGATATGACCAACAGCCTCCAGCATTATGGAAAAAATATGAGCAAAAACACCAACGTAATATTACGAAGCGATCTCGAAAGAACGACGCAAAATTTTTAGACGATCTTCAAAATTCGCGTAACTTTCCAGGTTACCAGAGTAGGTAGGAAAGTCCGGACAGGCCTTCATGATGCGGCATCTAAATATGCAACGTGGCATGGCTACATAGTAACGTTAGTTAGGTTGACGGGTATCAGGTATGACAGGGGCTAACTATGCAACGTGCTCCGCGAAGCGCCTAATTCGGCGCGCAAATTTAAATGACTGACCGGTCGATTCTACAAATATAAACGAAAACCCTAAGACTAGCCAAATGGTAGCGGGAAGGCTTTCACGCAACGATCCCATTAAAAAGTATTTTTCCAGCGCTGGCAGACAGGAGAGAGATGATGTTTCGGATTTGGTTTTCTGAATTGTCCTGATGTTTCGAATTTAGTTTTCTGGATTGTCCTAATGTTTCGGACTTGGTTTTCTGGACTGTTCTGATGCTTCGGATTTGGTTCTCTGGATTGCCCATATTCTTTGGGGAACGAGTAGTACCTCAGTAGTTAATCTTTACTTTATACCATTTTGCACAATCTTCGTCTCGTCCAACGCATTCATTTGCGTGCTTTTCTTTTTTCATAAGTTCTTGAAGCGTTCACTCTTGTTGATACAAAATTACTTCGAGCGATTTTTGAGGCAATATTATTGACAAACTAGGCGAAATGACAACATATGAGCGAATCTCTTCACTGTTCCCAAAAAAGACACTACTAAGATTTCGCTTAGCACCTGATCGTGGCAGTGAAGCGCGATATTGGCTAAATGCGAGAAATCCTAGAGAAGTGCGCACGTCACAGTCGAGTGGCGCCCCGTGATTGGCACTCATAATGAGCACCTTGCCTTGTTGGTGCACACATTCACAGATACACGCAAAAACACATCACACGGTTTTGCAAAATCTGAGGGGAATATATGCATACTAAACTTGTTCATGCGAATCACGGCAGGCAGTAAAACAGTGAAAAGCGGTTTTTTCAGACGGCATCTTAGGAACAACTACAAAACCCCATGCTTCGACAAACGCGCGGTAACTATGACAGGATGAGGAAACGACGGAGTCAAAGACCAACCGCAAAGGACAGTAGTTTTCAGAGTCAACTGAATAACGTCATAGATGTCGTTTTGTTGATATTAATCAATGAAGACAACAACGGAAGGTGATTGGCTAGTACAGGCGATTTAGTGGTTTACAAAAGCACTTTTTGAAATAACACATACATTATATTTGTCGTGTAGCTGAACGTGAGTGCGCGAAAACAGGATGTTTTGATTGGAAGTGCAAGGCGTAGGCTAGCTATGCCATCTAAGCTGCTAAACTAATGCAACCATGGTGAACCGTGTGTCTGCTGTGGCCGTGCTGATGCTCTTCATTGGCTAACAGCGGTTCTTGGGTAGCCGTACCAGGTCGGCATTAGTAGAACTGACTATTTTCGATATCATACAGTTCGCTGCGATTTCTTTGAATGTCATATGAATGCATTTTCTTCTACAAGCAATTTATGTTTGTCCATACTAGCCACTTTTAAGCTTACGCAGTATACCATATCTACAGACGGCCACATCCGAAAATATTTCTTTCGAGCCACTAATCACATACTCCGTTCATGCACCTTCGCCATATTTCTGTGCTTTTATTCATTAATTTTCTATGGCACTTTCAATTAACGAGATGTGCAGCTGCTTGGTCGGCCCTTCTGCTTAACCCATTGCTGTCGTTTGCTCTCTGCGGATGTGTCCGATAGGTGAGCAGGCTGATTCAAAAACAAACAAAGCAGTGATGCATATGAAACGTCGAATCCCAAATGTTACTTGCGATGAGCGATTCATAACTGCGAGCTAGCCGCATAACGACGAGACCGAGAGATAGCTAGTAAGAGAAGCCAGGGCAGATAATGCCTTATGCAACGCTTCGTCGCAACTGCCAATCGTGCTCTTAGCACGATTGGCACAGCGCTCATGCTTTTTTTCAGACTTTGCTCTCTCCGTTGATAGACCGAGCCGTCCGATGACGATATGTAAACGTTAGAAGCACAACTTCAAGCACCAAAATTTTACTCCACATTCCGTTCTTGAGATTGTCAGCAGCCCGACTTCATCATGACCTGCTTCGCTTCACATACTTTCCTAATTTTTTTGTTTAACCATCACTGTTTTCTCCCGAAGAACTACAGTTTCAGGCAATATAAGTATTTTTAAATGCTTTAAGCTAGAAAATCTTGGGCTGAGAAGCTTGCGACAACTGATAAAACACGAACAACACCTTTCGGAAACCTCTGACGAAGTAGTAACAAGGTTGCTCACTCATTCGGAACTGATGCCTACGCGCCTGATGGAATGAGGTGGAGAGGGTCGGCCAAAATGAGCGGTGACCCAGATGTGTTACAAAGTCGTCAAACCTGACGCTTGTGATGCTGCACCAATGCTGGTGTTGAACTGAAATTCACTGTCAGCCGTCGCAAAAAAAGGCATACTTTCCACTGCAGACAACGTAACAATAATCGAATCATCTCCCATCTGCCCATATTATTCATCTGCCATCATACCTGCCATCTTCTCGAGGGTCGGCATACTTGATAGTCAAGCAAGCCCTATGAGCAACAGTGATGAAAACGCTGGAAGCTCTCATCGTACTCATCAACAGGAATAGACGCAAGAAACATCACTCCCTTACTGTGCGCGTTCTTCTGTACCTTTCTGTGCAAATGCGTCTGCAAAGAAACTCGACTTCCGCGCTTAACGCGTCTTTCTGCTACAAATGAATCTGTTCAGCAACAATTTAACTAACATAATAGATCCGAACTATATCCGAGGATAAATAACCATAGAATCTGCGCCAGCGAACTCTGATAGGGAAGAGGTATAGCCTCGTGACTGCGGCCTTTGTACTGCAGTAAAACTGTGCGCCTTGCATAACGGCTATTTCCTTTTCTCTATCATGCATTCAACATGAGTCTTCCTCTGATCGATATATCCACCAGACACAACAAGACCACTCACCGAATATTCAGAAATGAGACTTCTTCATAACCATCAATTCCTGGAGAAATATAATTTTAAAAACAAGAAAAAAGGCAAATATAATCGGCGCGCGAACAATGTACCTCCATAGCGTTACTCCATGCGCACAATTGCAACTGCTTTTCGAAATTCGTCCTCTTCTACTTCCTAAACAGAATCTTTCGGTTATGTGCACAAAAAAAGAAGCGTTCATGATAAGACGGGCATTGCAAGCTTGGTTGAAGTAAACTTTTAAGAGATGAGGTACTCAGCTACGCACTGGTGACAACTATAAGCAATCAGTGCGACACATGCAACATCAAAACTGTTAAGTTGTACACACATAGGGTGTTATCTTTTTTCAGAAGCCACCTGAGCGCATTCAGTATTTCAGAATACCACTTACGCATGCAGTGTTCCTAAAGCAGGACTACATACAGATTTCTGCCTGGATATTTCAACTCGCGCCAAGAAAAGCTGCCACCATGGAATTTAACGAGCATCACCTTTGGTGTTATAAGGGCTCAAGAACCGAAATTCAGAGCGACTCACTTGACCTGTTATGATTGTAGATAATAGTCTGGTGAGAAAGTCGGAAAATAGGAATAATAAGTGGACCACAAGCCCGGCTCCGAAGAGCGACGTTTAGGCTCATTTGATAAGGAACGTTGAAATAACAAAAAAGAATGTGAATTTCTGGATGAACAATGGACGATTTACGAAAAACGACCGAAGAAATCCCGGGAAAGAAGGCGATAATACTGACAGCAGTGTCGATCTTTTAAACCCACTTGACCATCACCACTTCACCCTGCGCGCCCAAACAACTTTTTTGATCGCCGCCCCAGCTGAAATGGTTCTGCATAGCTCAGCAGTGCTATTCTTCGAAAATTTATAGAACAAGATTGTAACTGTTCCAACCAAAACTGCGGAAAAGCATAACCTATCAGATAGCCAGCGCGCTTTCCAGCTTTACTGTATTCCCTTATAAGAAGCAACGACAAATATATGGATAATTAAAGTGACCTCACATCGCAAAAGGCGCTAATCCGTATGTGGGTGCAATGCAAAATTAGAGGAAACTTGTACCGAAGCGAACTATTCGAAATTATATGGGATGTTTAAAACACGCTGGAAATTAAATACCGTCAAAACTACAACTTAAACCATCATATTCAAGTGTTCCGCATCAGCAATGAAACCTTCAAAAGTCAGAATTTTGGAAAAAAAAAAGCTTTTTGCATTGCTGCAGCACGGTATCGCCCATCTGAGCACAAGTCAGTGAAGAAAAAGCGGACAGAAGGATGGAAAAAAGTGACTGTTGGTAAGTACTTAAACAATATACTTTCATCTCGCTTTGCAAACCCGAAAACAGCAGCTTGTTCGGAAACGAAAAGGAGGTGCACCAACATAAATGAAAAGAAACAGTGGGAACAGCGCAACTCGAGGATAGCAATGTGCAATGCTTGAACTTGCGCAGCAACGCCGAGTTCAATTTCATTAGTGGACACGGCACTATGCAACCATAGTGCCGTGTCCACTAAATCACTGCGGTACACGCAGAAAATGTGCACTTTTCGAGCACCAACACATAAAGTGTTTAGTGCCCGCTCTAACAGCCGCGATTGCGTCGACGAATAGAAAACAAAAAGATCTAACAGCCAGGCTTATGCTGTTTTTTAAACTAAAACTCTGTGCCTCTCAAAATGAAGATGGACTTCAGATTAATGATGAAGATAAGTGAAAAAATCAACTTAGCAACAAACTGAACAAGATGCTGTCAAAGACAATCCATGATGGATCCATATTCGTGATGTACACCTCCGAGAAATTTTCGCAAATTACGACCGGGAAACAACGCGATACCAAGCAGCTATATCTTGTTGGGGTGTTCGTTTGGGGACTGGCGCCTTCTTGTATTTTCTTTCGAAGGCGGAAATGCAACAGAAATCGCTCGGTTTCCCCTCTCGTCGCCCCCCAACGCATCAGAGTTCTCATTCGATGTAAACGAAAACGCCCCCTTAACGAGAAATTTTGCTTAATTTTCCTTTCTCCTTCCAACTTCAAACGTCGTTCGTAAAAATGTAAAAGCACACTACACCATGCCTTTGAAAAAAAAAAAACATCTACCACTTTAACGTAAGGCATAACTGCACACATCTGAAGTATTACGATGACACCGTACCCCGTAAGAATTTCTCTGCAAGGCGTTCAGAGACTTATTTTTGAAATTTTATTTCCACCCGGCGTGAGCAGTGAGGAATGAGAGAAAGGACAAAGAGAAAGGGAGGCAGAACACGAGATAGGTGAAAGCGTTGAAATAGACTGCTGCGGTGGCCGAGAAAGAGTTCACCTCCTCCTCACCTTACTCAGTGACGCAAAAATGCGCGAAATTAGCATAGTGTCATGCAACAATCGACAGCTGTGCTTCCTTTCCACTCTCCTCACCTGCACCGATGACAGAAATATCTGGCTTCATGAGCTTCATTCTGTGCACCTGATGCATGCAAATGAGTTGCGTGGAGCAACAGGCTTTGTATAGATGGTAGAGGTGATCAGCTGTCGATGGACAGCGAACATCTACAACTGTTGATCATGCTAGCATTAAGGACACTATATTGGCACGACCCGATGAAATCAGCGACGAAGCGGTTTTTACATGAGGATGACGACAGCATGCTCTTTCACCTCTGATCAGCGAATCCCTATTCAACAGGAGCAAATGAAGTGTTTTTCTACGCCCTCCACTCGTTTAAAGCAGAAATTCTACTGTTGACCTATCGAACGCGCAAAGATGAACTGAAGGCTGCACACTGAGGTGGTAAAAATGAAGGCTTGTATAGTGTAGAAGAAGAAGAAGAATAGTCTTTATTCACATGAATAAAGAAAACTGCACGTGGCAGTAAGGCAGAAAGATATATAACAAAACTGTACCGACACAAATGCACCTATACGAGCATACGAGTATGCGAACTGCACATATGTATATGACAGAAACGCATGTAATGAGCGAGGAATGGCAAGAAAATGAGTTGCACATGTGTACATAGAAAAAGCAGAATCATTCAGCATAATGAAGTAAGCGAAGCATTTAAGTATGAGATGTGACTGAATAAATTAAATGAGCAATTGTTCTGAGGTCAAATGAGTCGAGGCGGTTCATGAACACGGAAACATTCTGCGTAGAGATGATAGTTTATGGATGGACGACTGAAACGAATAAAGGCGAGAATTCGCAACACTAAGCACTGCTTTTATACGCCCTGACGAGGAACAATGCTTGAAGGTAGCAATCGAAGGCAGTAGAAGGTTAGTGTGTAAAGGGATGTGAATGCATAGCACAGCGCACGTAAAAAGCTGCCGCGTCTCGTCATAAAATAGCCTTGAACAAATCGCTTACAATATGCAGTGCATGCCACAGCGCCAATAATCCATAAAAAGTGGTAATTCTTACAAAAACGAAAACGGAAATCTCCACCTCAAAGTGTTACGAAAGTCGAAATACCAGAACTGCTTTTCACTACTGACGTTTTGAACAGAACAGAATGAAAGAAACGTTAAAACTATGCGACTAAACTTTTGTTTCAAATGTTCAACGTCGCTCTTTTAGAAGAACAATAAAAATAATAGCATTCCTGCCGTCGCAATGATGAATTGGTAAGAGGAGCAAAAAGCAACAAATTATATTCAGAAATGAACTAGCAAAAAGAAAAAAAAATGTTTCTTTCCAAGAAGTTACAACAGAAAAGATTAGTGGCGAAAGAAGAGCAAAAAGAATCGCAAAAACGAGTGCACATTCGTTGGGAGAGTGAAGGAGAAATTTTGCATGCAAAAGCAATGCGATGTGAGGTTGTAAATGAAATGCAGGAAAGCTCGTTTGATGAAGATATCCGTGTAAAAGATGGAGCCTTGTGGTGGAGGTATGAAAAGGGAAACAACAATAACGACGGGTTCGCGCTGTCACATTGATGCCAATGTTTTGGAGAACGGCTAGCGATCGCTTATCGAGCCACATGGGGAACACTTTTACGAGTTTCTCCTACTGCCCCTCGCACGAATTTGCGTCAACTCGATTTTGCGTCAACCACAACGCTGTCATGCTCAACTATTTGAGGAATAGTTTCAAAATTCTGTTTTCTCATCGGCGTCTCGAAACAAAATTTCAATAAAACCATAAACTGGCAACGCCAGCTGTAACGGTAGACGGTTACGGCATAAATAACAGCGGTACTAATATTAGAAAACCTGGAAAACATCACAAAAGTTGGCCCAGTTTACCCGCTGAAATGAAAGGTTAGAAAAAGACAGCTCCTTCAGAACGCCACAATTCCAGATGATGCGACAAGGCCACGACCAATTCACCCGTGCTTTCAGACTGTAAACAACACATTTTTCTGCCTGTTTTCTTCCAGTTTAATCAATGATCGAATCGTTTGAAAGCGGTATGCCGCATAAAAGGAAGAGACGTGGTTTTCCCTTCATAAGATGAAATGTCATACACCTTACGAATGGTATTCTCTGTTCGTTCTACGGTAAAACAAAATGCCTCCGACGTGTATGTACTCCCAAGCGTCTCTCGAAGTCTCTTGAAGTGCCATTCATTTCGCAAGCTCGGTAAGAACCTTGGCCATGACACTGTTAAAAATTATTCGTCACTATATTTCAACGAACCACGGTGTCGAAAGTGTTTCATTTGTTTTGAACATGCTTTTTGTCTTCGCTTTTCCGCTGACCTTTCATAGCGAGTCTTCCTTCCCACTTATGAGTACAGCTCAGTAAGTTTCTACAATCGAACAGCCCATCATCCAGAACGAGCATTCACTCCGATATCCGAACAAATACGAACTGAACATTGCTCTCTCCTACGCGAGATATTTTGTTTCTAATTTAAAGGAACAAAGAACAACGCACTGAAACAGAGACCAAGCGGGACTCGGAGGACGGTCTCTTAAATGATTTCTATAATCTCAATAGTACTATGAACCTTACGTCATTATTTTACTAGGGCGTCGATGATAACCAGTTGCCTTCACACTGAAAGTTGAAAGATTTTTACCGTTAAAAATACAGCAAAATAATGTTTAGAAATGGAAATATTCCCGTCGTATTGTAAGTCTCCTTCTTCTTCAATCAGATAGGTAAGCTTTCTCGTAATTTTCAGTAAGTTTGCTCGACTCTGACTTTTATCGGAATTCATGGCAAATTTATGGCATCAGAATCTGCTCGCCTCTCTCCTCCCACCTCCCCATATCCTAGTAGTTCTGCAAGATTTCCGAATTCGCGCTACAGGACCCTTCAACAGCAGTGGCAAATTTCAAAAAATCTGAGATTTGTGGGAACACTCCTTTCATTTGAGTGAAACTGAAAGGGAACTGCGAGCACTTAATTTGGATTATATCAGGAACTATGGTAACAGCTACGAGAAAAAAAAAATTAAATCAATACTCAAGATGTTCTGCATAAATACTGAATAAGAGAACGACGAAGACAAAGGCCCGCATTACCGACATCAACAAGCAAAAAACAACATTCACTCTTTGGAACTTAGAAGAATCACTGTGACGTTTTGGCACTCTTCGCTAACGTGCTCCACTTATTACAGTTCAATGCCAGCCGAATCTTTTGTCATTTTTAATCGAAAAACGACTTCGGCTGGGTCGAGTAACCCTTCATTATCAAAGTCTGTGCATTTTGTGAGTCACAGACTGTTAACTGGTATAGATGCATACAGGAAATGTATAGTTTTTAGATCATACAACCGTACCTAGAATAAGTTTGAAATAATTTTATACAGTAAATTATCTGTTGTGGAGCATGACTGTTTGCATATGTATATACGTTGCTGTTTATTGATGTGCACTTTCTTTGCACTTTGTCATTGACAGGTATTTCACAATATTTCATCACAACAAGGCGGGCTTAACTTCTTTAGCATCCTCTTCCCTCCTCGCTCCCTTGAGTGTCTGTATCCACCCACCTATCAGATCCCCTCACCATTGGCCATATAAGGAATGCGCTTGAACGTTGCCGTGATTATTATCTGTTCTTCTGTTTGTCGCCGGTAGGGGCCGTGTCTGCTTCGGCTCGCGTCCGGTGCCTAGCAGACACAACAGTGGCGGTCAGGATAAGATTCGAGCTCGCGCGGGAGACCCCAATGGATTACCGGCAACCGACGCTCTTCAAACCTTTCCAACCGCACCGCTCAACTCCTGGCCCGTCAGGATCGGGTCGAGCGTGGCCTGCCGAAAACTTCCTGTAACGCTGACTTCCAGATGGATGCGAAAAAGCCGTATGTTATGCGAGCTGCACCGTCACTTGGGCTCAAAAGAACCACAGCCAAATCGAAAAGGAAGCATTCGCCCTTATCTACGCCGTACAGAAGTTCCAGCGATTCCTCCACGGGCGTCACTTAACACCGGAGACGGTTCACAAACCACTGTTATTCATCTTCGGAAGCAAGAAAGGAATACCCGTTTACAGTGCCAACCGTCTTCAACGACGGGCCACGACGCTACGCAACAACGACCTCACTACTGAACGTCAACGTGCCGAAGGCCGACGCCCCGACCCAGCAAAGACTGAGGCAATTCATAAGATGCCACCCCCAAAGAACGTCAGCCAGCTACGAGCCTTCCTCGGTCTCGTCAACTTCTATGGAACATTCGTTAAGAATCTGCATACTCTACGCACTCCGCTCGACGCCCTTACCAAGAAAGATGCAGTCTACACGTGGACACCGGAGTGTCAGTCTTCCTTTGATCGTATCAAGGCAACGCTCACATCAGATTTGCTTCTTATGCATTTCAACCCCAACTTACCAATCATCGTCGCCGCTGACGCATCCACCAGTGGAATCGGAGCTGTCCTATCACATGGACTTCCGGATGGATCCGAAAAAGCTATATATCATGCGAGCTGCGCTCTCTCTTCGGCTCAAAAGAACTACAGCCAAATCGAAAAGGAAGCATTCGCCCTTATCTACGCCGTGCAGAAGTTCCACCGATTTCTCCACGGGCGCCACTTTACGCTGAAGACGGATCACAAACCACTATTATCCATCTTTGGAAGCAAGAAAGGAATACCCGTTTACAGTGCCAACCGTCTTCAACGACGGGCCACGACGCTACGCAACAACGACCTCACTACTGAGAACGTCAACGCAAAGGATTTCGGACAAGCTGACGCGCTATCCCTTCTCATCGCGTTACGACCTTTGGAGGCAGAAGAGTATGTGATCGCAGCCGTCGAGAACTATCCGGATGGCAACAAGCACAGATCTCGTGCTGAAAGTGAGTGCACCAGATCCGGTCGTTGGCCCAAGATCACACGCGACTCCCCGCTTTGGCACTGTTATAACGGTCAAGACAAGCTGACGACAACAAACGACTGTTTGCTGACCGCCAGCCGCGTCGCAATTCCAAAGTCGTTGCAACGCCGTGTGCTATCCTCATTTCACAAGGCACACTAGGGACAAACGAGGATGAATATGCTACCTCGAAGCTACGTCTGCTGGCCGACACTTGATGCAGACATTGAACATCTTGTCAAAAGCTGCACCAGATGCGCACCAGCTGCGAAAGACCCGGTCAAGGCCGAACTCAACTCAACTCAACTCGATCACCCCATCGAATCGGGTATACGCTGACTTCGCTGGACCTATCGAAGGAACCTATTACCTCGTCATCGCTCCGTTCCCACGCCTGCAACTATCAGCGCCCTAAAGAAGACTTTCGCCCAGTTCGGGAACCCGCAAACACTGGTCACAGACAACGGCACGCATTTACGTTAACACTGATGAAGGAATTCTGCCGTGCCCGCGAAATCACGCACCTACGCTCCTCGCCGTTCCACCCACAAAGCAGTGGTCAAGCGGAACGCTTCGCGGATACATCCAAGCGTGCACTCATTAACCTGAAGGGGGACGAACCGACAGCCGGCGCTCTTCAGACCTTTCTGATAGCATATCGCTCAACTCCTCGCCCATCAGGACCGGATCGAGCGTCGCCTGCGTGAACTGGGGATGCCAACTGTCCAGTGGGATCACGTGACAGCGAGATGGAAAAGCAGTTCAATCGTCATCATGGCCAGTGACGCCATCTATGCCAGAGACTATAGCGGATCAAAAAGCACGTGGATGTCCGGCACCATCGTACGCAAAACTAGCAACGCGACTTGCACTGTGCGTTGCGGGAAACCCCTTTGGAGGCAGCACGTCAACCAGCTGAGACTGCGCAAGAGCATGCCTGATTCAATTACTCTAAATCAGTAACTGGACGTACTCGACTTGCCATTCTTCAAATCAGGGGCCGGAACGACCAACCCAACACCAGCCTCACCTCCGCCGGTGACCACTCTCCGTCGATCAATCCATAACGACTTCATCGCCCTAACCCTAATACATCGCCCTAACTCGATGGGGAGGAGTTGTGGGACGTGAACGTCCGCATGCGTGTTACGTCGCTGTTTATTGATTTGCACTTTCTTACAATTTGGTTGCACTTTGTCATTAACAGGTATTTCATAATGTTTCGTCATAACAAGGCGGGCTTAACTTCTTTAGCATCCTCTTCCCTCCTCACCCACCTATCAGATCCGCTCACGATTGCTGCTGTACGTTGTTGTGGTTGTTCTGCATTGTGCCGTGTGTTTATCGTCAGTAGACGTCTTATCCACCTCGCCTGGCGTCCATTACTTGGCTCACACGACAGTATCATACAGAATAAGTTTAAAAAAGACAATAAATTATCATACAAAACAAGTTTAAAATAAGTATATACTAAAATATCATCCGGAGTAAGTCTATATCATATCAAACAGACAGACTTCTCACAAAAACACTCCAGTAAGGAACTTACATATGCAAAGGGATGCAAACGCAGCTGTAATTTCGTCGACTCCCGTATCGATGCAGCTGACAATCATGCCCACGCACGATTGTTTTGACCAGTTTCGGAACGCCCGGTGGTCAGCCTGCTGGCGACTCGTCTGGTAAGCGACGGGAGTCGAACCCAGGTCTTCCCGCATACGAAGCGGGAGCATTACCACTGCGCTAGTGCCCGCCCAATGATATTACAGAAACATCAAAGGATGAGAGCTGCAACGCAACAGTGCATGCCACATACCCTCGTACATATGAATAGGTCACCATTCACGAAAGCAAATCCTTTGTTCACATCGATCACTAAGAGATCTAACGAAACGAAAGAACTTTGTTGCCAGTACGGAACACCTGTTACGAAACGCATGGTTTGGGTACGAAATGTTAACAGCTTGCTCTCAGCAGTCCCGTCGAGAAATTAACATCAAAGTCAAAACTTCGAACAGGCGCCATGCACGAAAACTAGGACGAAAAACAGCGATTGTAATTAAATACTAGAGTGGTTAAACAACAAGTCGTGATTTGCCGATGGGACTAGACGTTCCCGAAGTGGACCGTTCGCAGCACACCTTGAGGACCAACACCCATTCGAAAATTCCGTAGTGCAATACAGTCGTCATGGATATGGCGACTGACGAAACATGGACCCAAACTGGAAGCCGCAGTATGCTCCGAAATAGTTTGGCTGTTTGGATATTTGAGAAATTAACACTTAACTCTAGAGTTCTTTCTGGCTATTTAATAAGCGACACATTCCATTCCGTATGTCATGAAACGTTTAGTTCCTTCCCTAATGAAAGTAAAATGCCGGAAGCTCTGCCAACCTTTACTCCTCGCCTAACAATAATATTTATTATAGCCCACCCAGATTTGCCGGAAAAGGGAATGGAGAAGTGTGGGTGGGTAAATACTCTTCAGGACGCTCCATAACGAGAAGCTGATAACCATGAAAAGTGGCGAATTTTTGGGAAAGACAGGAATAACCTATGGATAAAAAATGAATCTCATATGTATTAAAAATGCCTTTGTTTGTTTGGTCGTCCATCCGCCCGCTTGTATGCATATCTGCACGCTTGAATAGCGTTCGCACGATCGGTGGTACAATCAAATGCGGGGTCAAATGACTGCATATTTTTCTAAGGAGCGCATTCAACATTATCTGTGAAAACTTTTGGCATATTCCACAAAAACCCATGCGGCCAGTCGATACCATAGCTGACAACTCAAATACAATTGCACTTTTTCGATTATGTTTATAGCTGGAATTCAGCCGTCCATTCGTCGGCCTGTCTACAGTTCGGTTTCTTAATGAGATATTTGTACGAACTGCTTCACAAATCGACATTCCCTAGCCACTGAAAATTTTTGTGAGTCATTATTTTTGGCAAAATTTCTCGAGTCACAAAATTTCACATCAAATTTTGTCGCGCAAAATTTTCGGACCCGTTAATGACCGGTAAGTGTCAAATGCATCGAAAATTTCAAGTTTCCAGAGAAAATTTCGCAGCCTTCAATTCTTTGCGTCTATATCGACCAGATGGTTGCAAGTCACTCCTCCAAAGACCCTTAAGCGAAACTGACAGTGGAGCAATGGGGAGGGGGTGGAGGGGGGGGGAGAGAGAGAGTAGAGGGGAGGATGGCACCTTCAGCTATCGTGCGAGGGGAGGATGGCACCTTGTGCTACCGTCTGTCTGTACTGCCTACCCTTATTTAGCTACAGTGTGAGGCTAATGGAGTGGCACAATGCGGGTTTTGACGACTCCGCTTATCGTACCAGCCAGTTTCAAAAAGCGTTTCTAAACAACTGAAACTAATGTTTAGCCACTCGTATTTAGCGCGTGTACAAATGTGCTCCTAAAAGCTGGTCATTATGCGCTTTAGTAAAATATGCATTTGCAAAGAGTGCATACCCATCCATATACGTGTGCACTACCTTTCTGTTTGCGCGGCAGTTTCACTTTGGGAACTACTGAATCTGAAGCTGTAAAAGCTTGTAGGCATGATTTAAACGCTATGATCACTTTCAATACCCAATCTCAAATTGATTTATCGAGATGACCGAACTAACAGCAGATGCAGGAAGTTGCACTTTAGGGATGTTCAGGTTGCATTTTCCACTGAGCGAACTGCAGAAAAAAAAGAAAGAAAAATAAACTAAACTAAACAACAAACGAATCTAACAGAGGCCTGGTACAAAATGTCACCACTGTTTACGATCAGTTTATGAAGGCAGCCGTCCGATGAGTGGTGCCGCCCGAGCCTATATCGCGGCAACTCCCTGGAAAGCACTCTCACTTCCTTCGAATGAGCGACGGGAAGTCCTGAGAACTGCAAATCTTCTGAGCCTGCCCGCTTCCTCTGTGTTTTCCGACTGTCCTGAATGTACTTCTCGGTTTTTTGCAACAAAAAGAAAGTTGTAGGACTCGCCTCGACTCCAAGTGATGCAGCACTCTTTTTAATATAAAATCTCTATACGACCTAAAGGTACTCAGATTTCCGACGTATAACAGGTGCGATTGCGTGCTTGTGTGCTGGCACTCAATGCCTTTCAAAAACCTCGTCCGTTGCACAACCCCCACTCCCAAAGGACTGTCAACGAACAACGAAAAATGCCTAATATTCTGCGTAGTCGATCACGGCCACACACTGCACAATCGACTGAGAAAGCGTGTCAGGAGGCTCACATGGTATGCGCACTGGCGACCAACCTATCACACCTGCCAGTTTCATGAACTGCTCGCAAATGATGAAGACTTCATTGTTTAACTGGTTTAATAAATCGCAGTAATGGCATTCCACATGTTTTCCCCATCCGACCGAAAGAAGATGTAAATCGGCCGATCGTAAAATTTTTACAATTTTTAAAGCATCTGTAAGTCTCATAACTTTGAAGCCAATGATAACTGGATAACAAAGGCGATCCCATATAGTGCAGACCATATGTACCAAATTTCACATTTTTAGTCCAGCGACGGTTCAAGAGTCGAGCCTATACAAAAATTCGCAACTCCTGCTTTAGTGATTTCCACATCGAAACAACTGTGCAAACAGCGCACACATATAAACACGCATGCGCTACGTTATCACGATGCGCTGTAGAGATGCGAACTTGCCAAAGCATATACAGAAAAGTCGTCATAAGAATTATGTGCAGACTCATAACACCTAAACTGTCATAGTCTCTCGTGGGACTGCTCCTTGATGAACTGATGTTTTGACGGCTAGTATTGTCACGGAAAACAAGCAAGCTGCGTTTCCGATGAAGGAATCAGCGGAAGCAGATTAGTCACCACAAATAACACTACGCACAGTTCCATTCGCCACTAACTGTGGCCGATATGCGTTCTGCCAGACGTAACGGTCGCTGCGAGACGCGAACGGATCGAGGAAGCGAACGTCTTAGAAGGTCGCGATATAGGAAGGAAAATAAAAGACAGGCAAAAGGAAGAACAGAGGGAGTTCGTGGTACTACGCGTATCACAAACGGCGATTAAATATTTTACAACGGACTGGCTACGTCACTTGCGCCCTCTTCGGTGATGTTTCATGTACATGTCGGCGTCATATAAGTGCACCGCTTAATGGCTAAGGATGCGAACAAAGAAAAACGAGAGAGAAACCTAAGCAAAGGAAAGGCAAGGCAAGAGAACAGGTGGAGAGAGGCTTGGAAGGAAAGAAAGAGAGAAGGAAAGAAAAATGATCGTGCGAATCACTCATTAGGACGGGTTTCAACGCAGACAAAATGAAAACAAGGGGAAACGGAAGAGAGCAACAATCCAAGTTAATATCATCAGATGATTGGTCCCTCGATCACCTACTGTATACTTCATGGTCCAAACTAGAAAATGACGGAGAATGGCAGTAATTAAGAGTAAGGCTGGCAAATTTCTATTACTACAAACTTATCTATTAGGCCTTAAACCTCTACTTGTTGAGGTGCTATGGGAAGCAAACTAAACGTGAAAATTGCAAAAACGTTACCAGTGTACCAATTCAAAATTTCGAAAACTGCCCATTTGTGCGCCATCGCTGAGCCACTATCGTTGCAGGAAGAGAAACTAGAACTGAGAGGTCGATTAGAACGTGAACGCCCAACTATACAAAGACCATAATTGTTACTCTTCTGCACGTTCCTGAAAAAAATCCGCCAAGTTTAGGCATTATTCATATCTTTCGAGAAGCTAGATCATTCTGCACAAGCATTTTTCATGACCTCATCTAGGCAGCAAAAGGTACGCTTCACAGTGGTTTTAGTTTAGCATAAACGATCATCACGAAAACCACAGGCCGTATGTCCCTCCACACAAGCCTCATCTATCATCTTCCTCTTGAATCCAAGCTCTTTGAACATGATCACTTTTTCGAACGAAAGCCTCTCCTAAATGAATCGTTCATAGAAGACTAACTTTCGAAGTAATGGCGATTATAGCGCATACACTGCATTCGTCTTTGTTCAAATTATTTTAGAAATAATTCCTACAGAGAAATAAACTCTGACCTCTGCCTCTATATCTTTACACAGACAGACCAAATGTGAGAGACCTGCGAACACCGTACGAAAAAAAAAGGATATTTATGTTATGAGGATGGCACGTCACGTTATGCCTTTGGTGACTGCACCCACTACACCAGCCGGTTCCAAAAGCTGCCTGCAAAATAATGTAACATGCTTAACATACTTTTATTTATGCTCACAAATTAGAGTGCAGGCATTCATGCTTTAAGCCACATGACAGCTAGTACAAACTCTACTAAAGATTCGCTCCTCTTAGACACGGCCAGTGGAAAATCGAAGGCGATTGGCTGCAAAACTGAGCGCAGGAGGCGTCAAATGTAAGTTTACATATGCATTAGCTGAAGTGTATTATTGAGGAGAACTGTGTTGTAAGTGGATGGAGCAGGATCGCCCGTTTTGATTGCCGGTTGTTGCGCTATTCGACGTCCACCGCATCACGTCTATGTGAATGTTCTCGCGTGCTGTCTCGAGACTACTGGTTCTGATGCACAACGTTAACACAATCGCACCAACCAAAACGTGTTTACACGCTTTTCCACTTACAGTACTCTTGCTTTTCTTCCCTCGTTCGCACATGCAGCGGGAGCTTTCCGTTCGTCCAACTCCCTTACCAACGCTCGACCCGCAATATTCTTATTCTCCCTCGGAGAGGGGAAAAGTGCAACAACATTTAGCGGCACCATCCGACGGCAGCGCTGTGGTTGTTGACGGCTCATGTCAAGACTATTACACATTGTTGCACAAATCTAGATGTGAGCAAGCGAACTGCAAATGAAGGATTGCGTTTTTCAACGCGGGTATATTATAAGATAATAGTGACATACTGCCGGCAGCCACAGAAGGTGCGCATTTGATGATAAACTTTGGTCAGTGGCCGCAGTTTGCGATCACGTCCACGCTACCGTAGCCAAATACGCGCTGAGAGTTACGCTGCATTGAGTGCATCAAACAAAACATCAAAACGCATATTAACTAATGGTCGCCTTATAAATTTCTTCGCAATGTCACATTCCGTTAGCACTATCTCACCAACTCCTTATCGCTTATTCATATCCTATCCAACAAATGCAATAATAACCGCAATACAACTGACTCGATGAGTAATCAACAATCGCAGCTAAAACCAGTAAACCCGACAGCAAACGATACACGTTCATTAACGCCTACACTTGCATTGTTCGTTTGGTTTCGAAAAAAACACGCCGAATCTGCCCTATGCGATGCGAAAGGCAGATTTCCCTCTCCCCCATCGAGTTACCAACTTTAAAATCAAACTTTGCGGCTCATCATTTTTCGGTTGGAAGTTTGCTGCTTACGATCTAGGGAGCAAATATCTCTGAACGACTGAAATACGCAATAACATGTTTCAGTGAGATCGCCGCTAAAAAGGCTTTTGAAAAGACTCGCAAATGCTGAATGCACCGAGGGGATCGAGTTTTTGGGAGATTGTTCCTCAAAACTTTCCCGAACTTTTAATTTTTCGTGCTTACCGATCTGGTGGTTCCCGTGTAACTATCCAAAATACCCTCCTCTCCCCTGATCGAAGAAGGAAATAGGGTGCGAGGCGTGGCAAGAGTACGCATAATACGGCGATATACCTAAACGATGAAGACTTTCAGAAAGTACGGAACCTCGAAGAGGAACAAACCGTTATGAACCCAACTTAAAAAAAGGGTAGAAATTGACTCAACGATGTAAAAACCACATGGGTCAACAGAACGAACACTTGTACGCGCTTTGGTAAACATACATTTGCGGTTTCTCTAAGTTGAGTTTGCAAAGCATATTGTAGTAGCATCAAGTCGTCAATACGTTTCCGTTAGTGGGTACGTGTATAATCCGAGAACCGCAAAAGCTAAAGGTGTGAAATTTGGCACGCATTATCTAAACGGCCAATTACTATACGCAATTTCGAAGCAATTTACAAGTCCTGCACGCGTCTATAAATTGGTTTCCTTAAATATCCCCTTAAAGGGATTTAAACGTTGCTACACTTCCACTATCAAGTTATAAATTCGATTATCGAGTGGTGGCAAGAAAACGAATGTTTGATCCACAATTTGTAAGATCGGTAGGATGAAGTCTGACTTTTCTATCTGTGAGCAGCTTATGAAACCGGCTGGTGTAAAGGTGAATTGCTATAGCACATATCGTGCCAACCCTCTACTACAAATCCCCACTTGTTTCGTACGAAAAACAATCATGAAAAAAAGGAGCATAATGTTGGGTTCTATTTCCTGTTTTAAGAAACAGTCGTCGATAAAACTTAATTACGCGCTGAAATGCATACAACCGTTTTGTAATTTAACGCATACATGCGGGGTCGTGTGGGAAAAGCGCTTTTATGGGCAAAATATGTAGGCACCACCTGCTCACTAACTGCTCCCCGCAAAATAAAACTGCTTCAAATGTTTCATTTAAACGATTGGTGGAAAGACTGCCTCTGATTCACTTATTGCTTCTGCAACCTTTTCATGAGCGCTAAAGGCCCTTCTACGTTTACAGCGACGTAAACAATGCGATTCAGTTCAACACTACTGAATCGCTCAGCAATTTTTTTGGCCGCACTCCTCTTTGCAATATGATTAAGCGTTCGGCGGGAATTAAACAGCCGCAGAAGTGGGAACGGTGCCCATTACGCGGACGCCACGATATGCGCTTTGCCAGCAATGCGCATCACACCAAACACATTTATGAAATATTTAGAAACAAATGAAACTTACGTTATCAAGCATTCATGTTTCAATTAAACCAGTTGATACGGATCTGCTGTTGGAAAATTTTTTTCCGACGTATTAGATGACTGCACGCGTAAAAAGCACCCTCAGTAGTCATGCAAAAATGAGCACTAAACAAGTCATCGGGTTCACAGATCAGCTGGGGAGCTATCCCATGGCGCACACTACGCACCAAATTTCGAACTGAGGCTTCAGTGGTGTTATGGTCGGAAAAGTGGCCTAGCAGAGCGCGGAAACGGATGGATACAATGCTCCAAAACTTTGGTGGTAAATTAATCCTTCTTGCCTAATCAGTCCGAATTCCATTTTATTCTTCATCGTAAACATCATCGGCACCTTTGCTCGCGGAACATTTGACGTGCAAGAACTTGAAGCGAGTAACATCTGTTCTGCATAGCCCAAGCTACCCTAATTTTCGACTTGCATGGCTTGCTGACAACTGTAATGGACGATGTTCAGAATAAATTCTGCTCGCTCTGCTCCTTCAAATTTTAGAGAACAGTGACGCGGAGCATGATACCATTTTTACTTGCGTACCACGAATTATAATACCTCCCCTAATAACAGAAATTTCTACGAAGCTTCATTAGCTCGTCAAAAGCCTTTCAGCTTCCTTCGTTTACGCAAAATTTAGAGTGCCTGCGATTGCCTAACTAATGCATAGTGCAGGGCAAATTGTTTTTACCTATTTCGAGAAGACAGTGACATGGCTTTCACACTGGTCATAATTGTTGTAGACTGAATGTTGCTGTGGTACCTAAAGTAGGGCTGAAATTCATTTTCTTTAGCACCCTATACAGCATGTAAATGAAGCCGAGCGCATTACATTACCTGAAATTTAGAGTGCCCACCCGTAAGTTATTTCTTTTTTTTTCTTCCGAACTTCTGTCGAAGACTCAACTGAAGTGATAAGCTCAGATGTACCTTTATGCCCGTGCTGCTAGGCACCACTTCGGGAAGCTGGGCAGTGGATGCTTGGTCATCCGCTTTCCATCAAATAATTTCTCGGCTACGCTTCTGAGTTGCCAAAAGTTCATTTCTAGTTCCGCGCCTACCTACCACAGAAAGGAGAAAGAAGGGCACGGCAGGACTGCCGAAGTCTTTCTTCAGCGGAACCACTGCTGGCGCATAAGGGGAAGGGGGAGTGGAGGAGGGGGAGAAGGGAGAGGGGGAAGGGGGGTTCAGTGCCCTACTTCATCCCATCTCACACTATCTTTTCCGATCTAATTCCCACTCGGTTCCCTCCAACCCTATAGCCATATACAGTCATGCGTACTGCGAGTATAAACAGTGCTTGCTAACATGAGTAACTTCTGAAGCAAAAATTATAAAATGAACAGTGCACAGGTGAAGATACGTAGGCTCAAACGATTAAGGAGAACTGTAAGGTACAGCATAACAGCATCTTATTTGTTCGTTCTCTTTTGTATTTCACCTCCTTTATATTCAAGCAGCGAGAGGATCAAACAGGCATGGATTATACGAGAATGGCAACAGCTTTAATGCACCATCATTGTTTGTTTGATGCATTTGGAACATACAGTCATTGCACTCAAGTTATGGTGCGGAAGGAAGGGAAAGGAGGGGTGAAGAAGCGACAGCGATGATCCGGAAATATAACTAGGTCTCTAACTTTCATTCCAACTGTAAGTGAACACTCCTATGAGTAAGATATAAGAAGCGAAGGCTCTTCTATGCAACGTTTATAAATCCACGTATTCGTACCGAATCTGAATAGCATACGCTGTTCGAATATTGCTGATTAGGTTCTCAATTATGCATATGCCCAAACGAAATGTTAAATATATGAAATAGACAGCGAACACTCACCGATCGCGCACCACGTTCAGTCGTTACATCACCCGCTGGAACTGCTACCAAATATGCCTTCTGCTTCAACGAAGCCTACTTACTATGCACAGATCAAAAATGGCCTTAAGCACCAGTGATCACAAAATGACGCGACTTCTGCTACGATGAGGACTAAGACGGGCGAATGACTTTTTCAATGCACCTTTTAAACATAGCTCAACTTATCTTAACCGAAACTCCAAAAGTGCGAGCGTTTTCAACTGAAACTGCTACAGAAACAACATTCGATTAAGAGAGTCTATCAACGCATCCTTTCTTTTGCTGATAACAAACGCTTCGGAGGCCAACAGGAGCAGATAGAACAGATACGTTTGCGAAACAGATCAAACGGAGACTCCGATGGAGCAAAACAGAGATGTACTATTACGAACCAGCATTTGTCCGTTAGGCATACGGACAAAGCACACCCAATGCATGATTTCAAGCCCTTCAGTACTATGCGTCGCTCATGAAAAGCATCCTAGTTTGATCTTTACCTCTGTCCACTCCAAAGGAATGGCAGAAAGAGAAAATGAAGACCACGGTAGAGTCTGGGCCAGAAAGTGTGTGCCGTTTAGCCGCTTATGCATTCATCTGTCTATATAAGTTGGGCAAACGGATGCAGTGACGAAAGACGCATTGTGTGCGAGCACAAACTAGGAGATAAACGCTCACAAAGTGAATTGACCGGTGTCGAAATTACTGCATATGAATTAGCACAAATTCTTGGAATGAAATTCCCTAAATATAGGCCACTGCTTCAATTTAGCCCCTCTTTTTTCAGATGATATTTCATACAAATCTCTCTCTCTCTCATCGAGCTAAGTCCCTTAGCTAAGACGCATCATTTCATACAAAATCTCTTCCCTTTTATTCGGATTTTCTCGAATCTAGTCTCTGGTTCCCATACAGAAGCCTCTCATTTGAAATTGTGCCCACTCTAAATCTACGGATTGATAATTCCGATCCTCCATGTCTGAGTTAGAGGTTTTCGAGCTACATTTTCAGCTACGTCCTAACTTCAACATTTCACGTATGGGAGAATTATTAAAAGTAAGAGGAATAATTGAACAAAGTCTTAAGGAAACGTCATCACAAGGAAGCTTAGTGCACCCATTTGGGAACATTTGTTTCGCGAGCGGAAATTGCGAAGACGAGCTAAAAGCAAAGCAGGTAAAGCACAAGAGGAGGAGCTAGAGGTGGCCTGGCTGCTCACACGGTAATCTACTGTTGACAACAATGGCCACGAAAAATAGGTAACACGAGAATGTAAAGAATAAGAACGAGAAGCACAAGTGCTTATAAGCCGTGTTACAGCTCACTCGAGCTCGATGAAAGAAGTGTACCGAGTTGAGTGCAGAAGGTAGTGAACAGCTTTTGGTGTAGCCACAGGGTTCGTTGAGTGCCATTTCCAACGCAATACAAATCGACAAACTCGGCTTTACCTTCGCATCGAGCACTGCGGCAAGCGTTAAAACGAATAAGAACAAGCACGCACTTCACTGAAAGTGAGAACCAAAAAATCCAGTTCGTTTTCTTCCTTCCAATATTGCTTCACCTCCCCTCTCTCCAAACTTCCCAACTGCTCACCTGCAAAATTTCAGACTTTTCAAGCAGTAGATGACTTACAATCCAGCACTTCCAAACAAATCCTAGAATTCTATGCGAATGAGCTTGTATGTCTAGTGCAAGTTCAAGAAAAATTCTGGCTGAACTGTTCGAAGAATTGCTTGAAAATGTCTTTGCAGGCGTCCTTCGATCGATAAAAGGGTATTTCTTGCTTGGACAATTGTGCTTGGCGATTCCGCATCATCAAAGCCTCGCTCAAGCTATCTGCTTCCTCAGCGCACTCGTTGTAACTATTATTTCAGACTGCACTCTTTCACCGATCTCGTTGAATATGGCAATTGAAGAATGTCTAACTGAAGTCGTTAACGCACTCAACAGTGCTCACTCGACCCTATATGCATAAAGTTCGCAGAAACACGGTATAGGTGACAGTACGTCCATTCGTTATTGCTGTTGACAAACGGGAAGTAAAGTATCTAAGACTGATGCATTTATATAAGACGCAGACGATGTGCAAAGAGATTTGTGCAGTGTGAGCGTCACATATGTGTCGCCACACTTAAACAACACTGCATTATCGAGTCCATTTTGAGCTCGAATGCTCATACAAGTGGGCAACAGCGCCAAACAGCTCAACAATACGAAATTAGGTAGCAGAGAACACGGATGCGCCCAAAGTTGTGCGGCTAGCATCAGGAAGAGGTCCAAAATGAAAAGGAGCGTGAGGAAGCGAAGTTGTTGAGTGACGTGTCATCATGGCGCGCTACTCGCAACGAGAATACAACAATACACAACAATGGCGCACCAGGCAATTGCTTCCTCTTCAATTCCCAGCTACCCACTAATTACCCACATCTGAGTCATGTGCATTATTCGCTTATTCGCGCAACATACAGTTCGCTGTCGACATTTCGGACAACAATTCAGGCAACAGCGATAGATATGGGCAACCAATCACCACTTAAGAGAACTACGGCAGGCAAAGAAGTGACTAACACTTATTCTAGTTTGGATGGCCAGCATAAAGCGATTCTACCCCAAATCGTCAGAACATGTGCGCTCGGTCTGCCAACTTGGCGCCTCCAACAGCGGATCTACTGCGCTTAATTCACTCAAATGACATGTATTCTTGTGACTGCTTGATCGATACTAGCTGGTCTATGGTCCACTATAAATTAAATGTTGGATAATACGGAGGAGAAAAATTTTCACATAGGCCGAAAACGACAACAAGCAATAACGGCAATATTTTGCATCACCGCTGGTTCTACCGTTTTCGATTTAAAACATTACGCAGAAAACTGGGTGCTTATTTTCCATTTATCTAAAAGGAAACCTCTGTGAGACACCCTATTGTGGCTGCAGTCACACCAGTGCACCGTTATGAAAACAACAACGGCCAGTGATCACGGCACAATCGTTTCTAACAAACACCTCGCTGAGATCGCTGTGAAAATTTGCATCGCGTTATCGCAACTCGAATCATTATCATTAATCTGCGCTCATCTAATTTATAAAGCAAGATCTATTTTCAAGACACAGTGCGGACCGCGTTCTTGCAACAGTTATGCTACACAACGCACAAAAATGGTAATGCGGAAAAAACAGCACAATTAATTCGATACTAAAATTTTGAATTCAAGAAACTTTGATGGCAGAAAGTGCAATGAATAGAACCCTACCCCTCCCCCCCCCTTTCCCCAACCTTAGCCCCTCCTCTCGCTCTCCGCGTCGATAACTCAGTCGGTTGTGTGAAAAAAGAATGCACTCCCATAGAACAACATATTTCGCGCTGGCGTGATTTTGTTCGCAGTAACCCACTGCAATATCAACAATATCATTCGAGAAACTGCGCGTTATTTTTACTTGAAACAACATAAAGCAGCGTAAGTGCCCATGGTCGCTCCCAGATCGCTGATTACCTCAACAGAACCGATAAACTGTGCGAAACGAACCGACAACACACATACGCCGATCGACTTGGCCGGCTCCTGCTGGCCTCTACACGTGAAATGCACACATCACTTATGAAGGCGCTACACGTCCGATGCATGAGAGGTAATTTGTGGCTGACAAATACAAAGGAAAAGAGCCGCGGATTCAAGTCAACCCAATTGCAAACTCAACTCTTTAAGGCAAAATAACTTTTGGGAGCTATCGTATATTAACTACTGCAACCTGTCTTCTGCGATAGCTTCATTTGCAAAAATATTTGTCTTCCTTATTTTAGAAAAAAATTGCATTAGTGACCACTCGTCAAGTACAATGTCGACAGGATAGAGCTTTATGTAACCTGTAGGGAAGGCAGAAAGTTCAACAGAGTGTGCAGCAACCTGGCCTGTTTCAGCAAGATGAAACAGTCAGATCAGTGTGGAGACAAGCCACTAGTGTTTATTAGTCATCGATTTTATAACGATACACATCTTCCCATAACTGTTTATGGGAAACGATAATTGATCCCATTTATCCATATTCCCTATAGTTGGGGTTTTATGACAGTCTAAAAACGCTCAACGACGACGATGGGCCGGCAAACACTGCTTGATGGTGGAGCAATATACTGCTGGCTGGTAAAGTTAGCTCGTTTAGTGGGCGCACACACAAAACCGAATGATTGGAAATGAAAAGGTGATTGACAGGTGATGGACGAGCAAGGTGAAGTGTGATGAGACGAGATCACACCTCTGAAAGTGGAAAAGAATGATAGGTGAGTCGAGCGCTGACGACTGCGAAATGGAGATGAGATGGAACCTGCAGATATTGGCATCGATACGACAGCATGTGCACGTTTGACGTCGAAGGCTCGTTGCATCGGCACTCTCATTTGGAGATCCAACGAGTTCACTGTATGCGGCATACATTCAGCCATATGCCCCACCCGACACGCCAATCAACCTCTCGGTGCATCACAACAACAACACTCGTCACCGCCTCAACGCTTCTTTGCACAGCTTCTTTCTTCGTGCTTTCAGCTCACCTTCGTGCCGCTACTATCATCTCAGTCCGTATCCTATTCCAATTCGATGTTCTATTTCGCAGAAACTTATAAAACTATTAGTTATATCGTCTTGCGTAGCCTTGTTCAACACTGTCCCCTCCATTCTGGGAATGACAGTTTACACAAATCCATGCCTCTCCCTCTCCCCACTCCTCTTACATTTAATCACCTCCTCTTAGAAGCAACTTCACATGCCTCAAATTTGGCTCTTCCCCCCCCCCCCCCCCTCCACTCTCTTCTGATGAGCTGCAAAGCTTAGTGCTTCGAAGGCTGAGTTCGCATTTCTACGATACTATTCCATTTGCAAGTTCGCACTCACTCTGCGGCCTTTTAAGCCAAGACTTTTCATAGTCAGCCGGCTGTAAATTCTCCTTATACTTGACTTGGGCAATGTGATCAACTATGTTCGTCTCGATATGTGTGTGAGGAGCAATCTCTTGCACTGCAACGTTCAATTCCTATTCAACGCAACACGCTCCACAGGTGATTTTCTCCACAACTGTTGATGTAAAAACGATTCCTTTCTAAATTCGCACTTACGATTCGCATGAACGCTGTTGCACTCATGTCACCCACGATCACAACTCTAATGAGACCTAGCATGCAATGAATGAATACAGGCATGTATTAGCCGACTGGCGAAACGACGGTGTGACCACACGTAACCTCAAGATCGAGCCACACATACGAATACTAAAGTAATCTTAGCAAACAATTATTTTAAAAATCTATAGGAAACTTTAAGTACTTGTCGGGGATAGCTGACAAACAGCGCCTACAAGCCATTCAGCGGACGGCATAACGGTGATACGCTTCAGTTTTTGAGATGCGTACGCACCAATACGCACCAAGCCAACAATGCGGCTCCCATTCGTCTTAAGCATGAACTGCTTCCTCGACACCCATTCCCCCCCGCCCCCCCCACCTTTCTCTTTTCACAACTTTCAAATCTTCCAGATATTGGCCTCTCAGCTTTTTGTTATTAACGGTAGAACTTCCCCTCAGTAACTAGGGGCAAAACAATACGGGTTTTACTTTAAACTCTGTATGGAAATGATGAATCCAGAAAAACCATCACAAAAGAAGCCATTTTTAATGTAACAAACGTACAGAGAACTGAAATCCACTGAATTTACAAATTTACTAACCGCATTTTGAAAGAAGAGAAGTATTCGGCTTTCGGTTACTGTGCCAAGCAACTGGCTGTGCATTTTTACAAATCATAAGTGAGGGACAGCGCTTTTTATAGATGGTGACGTGCACATGAGCACGGAGAACATGAAATGACAGCCACGCACTCTGTTGGTGATGAGGGTAGTAGTATTCGTAATAAGGGCCAATGTTCAATTTGTTTATATTTAATACAATTTAAGTATTCGCTCCCTTTTGAAACACTGCCTTCATAAAATTAATAAAATGAATGTTTTCCTTTCGTATTGCAGTCAAAAGTGATGTCTGCAATTTTAGAATGCAGACTATAAAACAGCCTCGATGAAACTCGTAGGATGAATGAAGAAAGAGTGATCTAATGTTTCAAAAGCATGATCTGTGTTAGGTGGTGGGCAGTCTAATCAAGCGAACCGCATCGTGCTCATTTTGGTTCCACCGAATAAACAAGAACTACACAACCATAAAACAGATCACATCATCACTGTACGTTAAAACTAAAACCGCAGCATTATTCAGACATATTTTAGCCCTCTGTATCAATGCGCAGAAGTGGAAAACAAAGAGCAAGATGGAATTCTTTTGTATTTCAGATAGTTCCCTTTTTACAGAATGAAACAAAAAGAACGGTATTTTCCTCAAGTGGACGATCTTACTTCAGAGCCCGCAAAATGAAACCACTGCAGTCGATAGCACTGTCTGAACGCGAAACGCTGAAATGCAAGTAATACGGTAGTTGATGCGTGCTCTCTGAAAGAACTCTTTACTCTTTATGTAACTTCAAAGGGATCCCTTCCTACTGTTTGCACTCTCCTTTCAAGAATTCAATTCAACGACTAACGAACACTGAAATTAGTTTAAATAGCGCATCGCACTGATTCATGTTTTAACATTTCCGAACAATAATTTTTGCAGTGCTTCAACGCAGACGGTTTTAGAGAAAAGGTGGTGCTTGAAAGCATAAACGAGTAGTCGCTACAAAACATCATAATTCAGAGCAGCACACTGCTCATGGACCAAATTTGTATTCAGCGCCAACCCTGTTTTCCACATCACACCTCTTCCGGAGATCCTTTTGGGGAAGCAACTCTTCGATGCTATATTTCCGGTAAGGATCACCCTCCAACAACAGTGCTGGATCTAACTGACGCTTCTCCCTAGCTTTCGGCAAATCGTTCCCTTATCCCAGACTCCCTCCATGTCAGGCCCACCAAATGAGTCGCTCCCCAACTCTTTCGTCGAAGCAGTCCTCGACGAAATGCTTCGTGCAATAATATTAGAATTGTAATGCACATTACGTCTCATGAAATTCCCCGCTTTTTTAGATTGCTGCATATATTTCCAGATGTGTAACGAAATTAAAGCGTAAAGCGGGTTTTTTTTTCTGCAGCTTTCGAGGTAGAGTATTACTTCAGCCCTTCCGAAGAAATCAGAAAAATGAGACAGCTAATTTAAAAAATGAAGAGAAGCTGAGATGAACGGAAAAAAAACGGACAAAAAAAAGCTAAGGATTTAATGACATGATGAATAAATGTATGTGCAGATGGGAAAAAATAAAATACGGGTGCAGTGTACATGCAAGCGGATAACGCTTGAAAACTGCGATGTAGCAGCAGTCACTTCAAATGGACATAGAAGAGGAACGATTCAGCAGTGCATTTGGGTAAAAACACATTCTCTCCGGGATTTAAAATATTGCCATAACCTCTTCTATGAGAATCACAGTTGTAAAGCAATGCCCCGGTATATTGCTATCAATAATCCGGGAATCCGACGCTTTCAACATAACATGCACTAGAAATACATGTAAAAACAGCGCAATGAAAACACTACAAAAGTTTCATGTCAACTACAGGGGAAGTGGTAATTTGGAGATACGGCAAGAACGGTAATTGTTTACAAGTGACAACTTGGGTGTGGAGACGATGTGGTCCATAAGACACTACACAAATTCCGTTATCCACAATTCCCTATATGTAAATACGCTAAATTTTTGTTCAGTTCTGATTAATTTTGATTATTTCGAGTGAGTTAGGCTATAGTTCATAACAGAAAAATGGCCGGCAAAATTAAACGCTGTCGGAAGAGCAAAAGAAGATCATCAGTGAAGAAAAAGAGAGAGAACAATAAAGAGCAAAAACTTCGCTAAACCCAGCCTAGAACCTTTTGTAGCTCCAAATCGTCACAGAACTTTGCTTCGATGCAAGCATAAGTTTCATATGCCTAAATTAAAGGAGAAAACTATTTAGCGATACAAACAAAGAGCAGCTGGACGGCAAGCGAATAGTTGTGGTGCAGTAAGCCTGCACGGGAAACGACTCTAGCGGAAACAATCAAAGCGCACCCCAACGCAAGTCGCTCAGCCCCTCATTTTTCCACTTCCACTACCGCTCTACTCACAAACTGCTTGTCACTCCACTCGGCCACACTCTACACGCCGAAACACAAAAGCGAACGTCCGAAGTGTGACACAGCACAAACCTGTGAGAGTTAAACTCTAAACTAGACATAACATGCACCTTACTACATGCAACACCTACATCGCATAACAATCCGTAACATTAAAAGTAGAGGATTAAGCAAGGCCGTAAGTAATAAATGTATAGCTCAAGTTTTGGAAAGATTAAGTATCGATGAAGCAACATCATTGTTATCTACTGTATTGATCATGTCACAATCTCAACCAGAAAGAACGATATTTTTTTCGACGAGTTTTCCTACTGATTAAGCACATTTCAAACTTGATTAATAAGATTTCTTTTTTAGTATAGCCTGTTCACCGACAACCTGTACAAAAGCGAGAAGTTACCACCCTCCTTTTTCCGGCGTTTTGCAAGACGACTGGCAATACATCGAAATAAAATCTGCATCTCTTACACGGCTCTAGGAAAAATACTAGTAGCTTTTCATGCTCTTACTACGAACTTGTAAATCAAAGTATAAAATTTTCCCTTTCAAAATTATCTCAGTAGAAAACTTCGAATAATCGCCAAGATCAGTGTCACAGGCCTGGCGAGATGACTGCGCATGGTAATGTACCAAGAAATCTGAAACACAAAACAAGCAATTATATTAATAATTGGAGAGGACATATATGCGAAACGGATGCAAAATGAGTCGACACACCAGCAACATGCAAAGCTTGCCCATTTGGAAATGTTGCCAGCACATTTCTGCTATAATCGCTGAAAAAAAAAAACGCCTTTTAAGCTCAACTATTCTATCAGTAATATAACTTATGCGGACAGGCTTCGAGCAAACTTTGATTTGCTGAATAAGAAAACATGCGTAAATTGTCTATGATGGAACCTTGACGCGCTATAATTCGACAATATGTTGCCAGGTGTTTTCACACATGCTCACGAAACTTCGCAAAACCATGCTAGTAGAGGCCTTCATATGAAACATGAGAAATAGTGAAGTTTTATGGGAATAATGAAAATAGAATAAGAAGACAAAAGTTTTTCAGTTTTCTAAGGAAGAACTGATAGAATGAAAGCTGAAATGTTTAGACGGCGAGAAAACAACAAATTTTTAAGGAGCAGGTTCGTTCTGGACGCTTTCTACTGAAAGCAATATAAGCTGCACCTGAATAAGGCTAATATGGACGAACTGATAGACATCGCTGACGGTGAGGCCATAGTTATGCGCACATCACAGTACGGAGCCAACACTCACAAAGAAAACAGCAAGTGCGTAACACCTTGCTGTCATCTTTAAGGAGCAGGTTCGTTCTGGGCGCTTTCTACTGAAAGCAATATAAGCTGCACCTGAATAAGGCTAATATGGACGAACTGATAGACATCGCTGACGGTGAGGCCATAGTTATGCGCACATCACAGTACGGAGCCAACACTCACAAAGAAAACAGCAAGTGCGTAACACCTTGCTGTCATCTTTAAGGAGCAGGTTCGTTCTGGGCGCTTTCTACTGAAAGCAATATAAGCTGCACCTGAATAAGGCTAATATGGACGAACTGATAGACATCGCTGACGGTGAGGCCATAGTTATGCGCACATCACAGTACGGAGCCAACACTCACAAAGAAAACAGCAAGTGCGTAACACCTTGCTGTCATCTTTAAGGAGCAGGTTCGTTCTGGGCGCTTTCTACTGAAAGCAATATAAGCTGCACCTGAATAAGGCTAATATGGACGAACTGATAGACATCGCTGACGGTGAGGCCATAGTTATGCGCACATCACAGTACGGAGCCAACACTCACAAAGAAAACAGCAAGTGCGTAACACCTTGCTGTCATCTTTAAGGAGCAGGTTCGTTCTGGGCGCTTTCTACTGAAAGCAATATAAGCTGCACCTGAATAAGGCTAATATGGACGAACTGATAGACATCGCTGACGGTGAGGCCATAGTTATGCGCACATCACAGTACGGAGCCAACACTCACAAAGAAAACAGCAAGTGCGTAACACCTTGCTGTCATCTTTAAGGAGCAGGTTCGTTCTGGGCGCTTTCTACTGAAAGCAATATAAGCTGCACCTGAATAAGGCTAATATGGACGAACTGATAGACATCGCTGACGGTGAGGCCATAGTTATGCGCACATCACAGTACGGAGCCAACACTCACAAAGAAAACAGCAAGTGCGTAACACCTTGCTGTCATCTTTAAGGAGCAGGTTCGTTCTGGGCGCTTTCTACTGAAAGCAATATAAGCTGCACCTGAATAAGGCTAATATGGACGAACTGATAGACATCGCTGACGGTGAGGCCATAGTTATGCGCACATCACAGTACGGAGCCAACACTCACAAAGAAAACAGCAAGTGCGTAACACCTTGCTGTCATCTTTAAGGAGCAGGTTCGTTCTGGGCGCTTTCTACTGAAAGCAATATAAGCTGCACCTGAATAAGGCTAATATGGACGAACTGATAGACATCGCTGACGGTGAGGCCATAGTTATGCGCACATCACAGTACGGAGCCAACACTCACAAAGAAAACAGCAAGTGCGTAACACCTTGCTGTCATCTTTAAGGAGCAGGTTCGTTCTGGGCGCTTTCTACTGAAAGCAATATAAGCTGCACCTGAATAAGGCTAATATGGACGAACTGATAGACATCGCTGACGGTGAGGCCATAGTTATGCGCACATCACAGTACGGAGCCAACACTCACAAAGAAAACAGCAAGTGCGTAACACCTTGCTGTCATCTTTAAGGAGCAGGTTCGTTCTGGGCGCTTTCTACTGAAAGCAATATAAGCTGCACCTGAATAAGGCTAATATGGACGAACTGATAGACATCGCTGACGGTGAGGCCATAGTTATGCGCACATCACAGTACGGAGCCAACACTCACAAAGAAAACAGCAAGTGCGTAACACCTTGCTGTCATCTTTAAGGAGCAGGTTCGTTCTGGGCGCTTTCTACTGAAAGCAATATAAGCTGCACCTGAATAAGGCTAATATGGACGAACTGATAGACATCGCTGACGGTGAGGCCATAGTTATGCGCACATCACAGTACGGAGCCAACACTCACAAAGAAAACAGCAAGTGCGTAACACCTTGCTGTCATCTCAACGCTCTCATCAACGAATTCTCTCTGTGATGAACAAGCAATGGGCACTGCATTGAACGCTTTCAAATCATCTTTAACTCTGCACTTTATTTTTTCATTGTCTACGTATATTATTTCCTTCTGCCTCTCACCTTCGAAACAATGGCTGGGAGTCCTGTTCCACACATTTTTTCCTACGATGAGATTTTTTTTGCCACCCTCCCT
>JPKZ01002554.1:760392-787714 GCA_000803305.1 Toxocara canis | reverse complement strand
GGGAGAAGAGGGATGGGTGTACGTGGGTGGAGCAATATCTCAGTGGTAGGCCTCCCGCTTCATATGCGAGACCTGGGTTCGATTCCCGATTGCTTCCCACCATACCACTGACATCCCAGCTAGCGGGTGGTACTTAACGACTACCTAAAGCAGCCAAAGAATGGCTGCGCTCAGCGTGCCAGTAACATCGAGACATCGCAGCGAAGGTCCGAACGATCTTTGAATCTTTGACTATTCTGATCACAGAGCACTGAATCTTTCATCCACGCCCAGGTCGCCCCTTCCGTCTTCATCTCCATTACGAACTGGAGATGCTATATATTTCAAGAGAATCTGAGATTTCACGTCATATGTAATGGTTTTAACATGCTAATTTTTGAAAATTGGGTCTTAAGAGCTACCTAATAACCGAGGCTGTGGTCACTACTAGGAGGGAACTCCTACCAACCATGAAACTATGCCTTACCTTCTAGAAAGCGGACTTTCCGTCCCTAATGGAAAGGGATCCCCTTCATTTCAAATGTGCTAACGACACTCTGCTTCCATCCACTAATTAAATGACACCACTAATGCCTCGTTTCGACGAATGTCGTAAGGGACCGTTCGACATCGACCTCGTATGCTTGACTGTGCAGCAGGATACCAACAAAAACCTTAAACAGTAAGTTGTCACAAAGACGTCATTTGCGCGATTGATGTCCTCCGTCAATGACAAGCGCTGCGCTGTTGACAGTTGAAGCATATGGCAACAGAAATGAAGTCTAGCCCTATCTTTAGCTGGTATAGGTTTACACATTGCCGATGTTGTCCTCCTCATAAGTAACTGACAATTACCTACGGTACGAATCAACAGACACAGCCACCGAGGTGATTCTATGATGAAGTTGGAAAGAAAGGCATATGCACGATTACATTCACTGAATAGCATTAGAAACTGAGAAAATTCTAAACGCAGTAATAACAAAGGGAAAGGGAAAAGAAGCTAGAAGAAAACACAGAGGAGGTTACCTTCATAAGGCGTCACCAATATGGGACAACTTTAGTGCAAACACATCCCACATACAGCAGTGGAGGTGAAGTACTCCGAATGAACGGACGACTACGAGTGCTAGGCACACAAGTTTAAGGCCTGCAGTTGCTTTAAAATTTACCTTTTGTAGAGGTACTTGTACTTGTTGAGATGACCACCGCAGCAGAGAGAAATGTGAGCGGTCCATGTGCAAAATGGGCGTATTCTGTGTTGTAAGCTAACAACTGCTCGCCTTAAACAATGTTTAATCTAATTATGTTGGATGCAATTCTCGATTCATGCCACTGTTTATTTCCCATTCACAACCAACAGGAACCTCAATATCCCAATATCCCAATCGGATTCAATTTGTCCCATTCACCATAAAATTGGCAGCAACGAAATCGAAAGCAGCTGAACTTGCGGCGAAGGGGGAGAAGAGGGATGGGTGTACGTGGGTGGAGCAATATCTCAGTGGTAGGCCTCCCGCTTCATATGCGAGACCTGGGTTCGATTCCCGATTGCTTCCCACCATACCACTGACATCCCAGCTAGCGGGTGGTACTTAACGACTACCTAAAGCAGCCAAAGAATGGCTGCGCTCAGCGTGCCAGTAACATCGAGACATCGCAGCGAAGGTCCGAACGATCTTTGAATCTTTGACTATTCTGATCACAGAGCACTGAATCTTTCATCCACGCCCAGGTCGCCCCTTCCGTCTTCATCTCCATTACGAACTGGAGATGCTATATATTTCAAGAGAATCTGAGATTTCACGTCATATGTAATGGTTTTAACATGCTAATTTTTGAAAATTGGGTCTTAAGAGCTACCTAATAACCGAGGCTGTGGTCACTACTAGGAGGGAACTCCTACCAACCATGAAACTATGCCTTACCTTCTAGAAAGCGGACTTTCCGTCCCTAATGGAAAGGGATCCCCTTCATTTCAAATGTGCTAACGACACTCTGCTTCCATCCACTAATTAAATGACACCACTAATGCCTCGTTTCGACGAATGTCGTAAGGGACCGTTCGACATCGACCTCGTATGCTTGACTGTGCAGCAGGATACCAACAAAAACCTTAAACAGTAAGTTGTCACAAAGACGTCATTTGCGCGATTGATGTCCTCCGTCAATGACAAGCGCTGCGCTGTTGACAGTTGAAGCATATGGCAACAGAAATGAAGTCTAGCCCTATCTTTAGCTGGTATAGGTTTACACATTGCCGATGTTGTCCTCCTCATAAGTAACTGACAATTACCTACGGTACGAATCAACAGACACAGCCACCGAGGTGATTCTATGATGAAGTTGGAAAGAAAGGCATATGCACGATTACATTCACTGAATAGCATTAGAAACTGAGAAAATTCTAAACGCAGTAATAACAAAGGGAAAGGGAAAAGAAGCTAGAAGAAAACACAGAGGAGGTTACCTTCATAAGGCGTCACCAATATGGGACAACTTTAGTGCAAACACATCCCACATACAGCAGTGGAGGTGAAGTACTCCGAATGAACGGACGACTACGAGTGCTAGGCACACAAGTTTAAGGCCTGCAGTTGCTTTAAAATTTACCTTTTGTAGAGGTACTTGTACTTGTTGAGATGACCACCGCAGCAGAGAGAAATGTGAGCGGTCCATGTGCAAAATGGGCGTATTCTGTGTTGTAAGCTAACAACTGCTCGCCTTAAACAATGTTTAATCTAATTATGTTGGATGCAATTCTCGATTCATGCCACTGTTTATTTCCCATTCACAACCAACAGGAACCTCAATATCCCAATATCCCAATCGGATTCAATTTGTCCCATTCACCATAAAATTGGCAGCAACGAAATCGAAAGCAGCTGACCTTGCGGCGAGAGCAAGTAAAGCGCCCAACCGCGGTCCAAAATCAATCTTCAGGTTATTTCTGCATATAATCAAACTGCCGGTTCCCCGCCACAGAGCGAATGGTCTACGGACAAAACAATAAGAGCTTGCCTTCACATCAATGGGGCTAACCGGCGCTACTGGAATGGATGCCGTTAGTGATTTCTGAGATTAACATCGATCGTGTCAAAGAAAAACCGCATACGTCGAAGACACGTGATGAAAGAGAAACGGAATGCTAAACGCCGTAAGATGTATTCTTAGCGTCACACCATTCAGCATGTTGCCGCGTTAGCATTTGCGGCGTTCGACTTATCACTTATATACCACTTCTCCGTCGAGCTGTGCTCAGAAGTTAAATTTATAGCCCAGCAAAATAACTACACTGGTAACGACGGCCTCAATAACCACTCATTTAGGTGCACGCGTCTCAAAACATGTAGGAACACCTGCTATAGTGTTGTGTGTCTCGGTAACTACACTCATCAGATCAGCCTAATCGCAAACAACGAAATTCGTATTGCAACTGAATTGTCCGCCTAACCAATATCCCGCCAATGAACCGTTTTTGTGCATGTCGACCGATGGAGAACGCAACGGTAGTCCATCGCAAAATGCATGCAAATTTCATGACACTTCATGAGGTGTAAGGGGCACAACTTCCCACGGACTGGGAAAATGGTTTGAAAAGGGACACAGAAAGTAATCTTAAAGAGGAGACTACACCTGGCAAATTTCATAACTCTAGCTGCGATGGTTCCTGTGTAAAACTTACCAGACAAACCGGCAGACAAGCAAACACATACACACATAAGTATAGACGCGAGGTCACGATATGGCGCTCTGCAAACGCAAATTTGCAAAGGCGTACAAAACTTGGCTCGAGTGAAAAATAAATGTGATCAAGTTCGTACAGTTCGTTTACTCGCAGTCTAATGGTAGATACGCTGTGCACATGCATTTGTTGGGACATGGTTATTAAGCGTTTATTGCAATGATTGTGAATGACCCTCGAAAATTAGCAGTTCATTTCGTAGAGACTACACCGAAACGAAAATTACAACATGAAGCCTTCGAAGCATCAGCCACCTATATCACTCTGAGATGTAATCCCTGCAGTCAGTAAGAAATGGAGGAAAGTTGCTTGGATGCATTTGTTCTGTTATAGCATTGCGAAGCTGAACTTTCATTTACAAGAACCTAATGTGATAACTTTTATAGCACCAAGCATATAGTCGAAACGCACCAGGCAAGTTGATCTACTTCCCACATCGCTTCTGTTTCTGTGGATCGACAAAGATAAATAGCGAATAGAAAGCCACTGGAGATCGTCTGAACGATTCTACGAGATAATATTTGGTCACTCACTCGTGCTGTCCTCCAGGAATTCAACGCGAACGCTAAAAGCATTGTCGTGCGTATCGCGAAGAAATAATCAATTCATTTCAATTCAGCTGGATTACGAAATACTGGACTTCCATGCAAAAACGCCATTCAACCTTAGATCGACGAATAACGTCACCCTGAACGTAACCCGCCTCCAGTAAACATAGCCCACCCTCCCCCCCCTCCCCCCATTCATTTAGTAAGCTGTCATCCCCATCTCCATAAGCCTCTCCAGGAGGTTACGAACTTTATAGCATCAGGTGCTTCATTCGAGGTAACAAACTAATGTATTAGTAAACTTATTTGCAAATTTCTTACATGGCAGATGCCATAAACTCTATACTCATAAAGCGGATTTTGCTTCTCAAACCGATAATGGATGGGAGAGGGATGGCTGAACATGGAAGGGGAGCTGCGAGAAGGGAATGAATTTTAGCGCGAAAAGTTTGTGCAAAATGCCATTTCCAAAAAAGTTGGGGAGGGGTTGGGAAGAGCAGATGGAGAGGGAGGGAAGTAGAGGATGAACTGAATTCGAAGGGAGACCGAATATAAAACGAAATCAACATATCCAATTTGCGAATTCTCATCTCCCCATGAGGAGATACACTGGCGGATGGCGCGGAATGTCAGGTTAGAAGTACAAACCCGTAGACCACACAGCTGAAAAAAACCCTAATCCTCTCATCGAACCCTTTTTTCTGCTCCCTTTGTTCCTCCTCTGAAAACTTTCAACACTCCTCGTCCCTCATTTTAATTCTACCCAGAGTTCATAGGACGACGGGAATCACGGGTAATTCGGATGCATCAGGAGTGCCTAACACCTATCGCAGCTTTTCAGTTTTCAAATCTGATGTGCTGCGATCTTTTGAACGCTCGTCAATTTTAAGCGATCTGATTACACTCTCCCACCTCCCTACACGGAAAAATTCCGCGTCAGCAAGTAGAAGAGGCTGTTGTGAAGGAGGGGAGAGAGGGACTGATTTCATGGGATTACAGTAAATTAGTTTCTTTTCCATGTGAAATACACTGGAAGGTAAGGGGGAGAATGGAGGAAAGAGGAGGTATTACGATCTCGGAACACTCCCATGCGTACTGTGCTAGTTGCTGCCTTCTAAGATTTCGGAAAGGAGGGGCATTCGCTGTATGTGCCCATTCTGTACGGGTGGTGAAAGCTTTGCTTGGCTTATGACATGGCGGCTTTAAAGCACATCAACAATATTTATGGCGCCAAAAACACAACCACTATAAAGAATTTCACTCGGTGGAGGTATATTCTTTCTCTTATCTTCTGTAATTATGTACTAGCCGACCTAAAAAGTTCACCAATATTATGAATGCAGAACACCCAAACGTCAAAACATGTTCGTTCGCACATTTATTTGTGTAAACTTTCTTGAAACTTAACTAAAAACCTAATCGTGTTTAACAGTTATGATCGCATCAACTGGAGCCAGAAATTTTCAATTATCCTGTGACTACTGAGATGAATATTTTTTTAAGCGCAGAACAAATCCCATACACGAGTACTTTAACGCTATATCAGTCAAGCGACCAACAGGAGCTCCAAGGAGAGCCGAGACAACGTTTGAAACAACGAAATATGCAAACGTTATGCATACGTTATGGTAGAATGGGATGCTGTTCTGCTTCTACCAATCAGCTTCTTGAAAAATCGTGCTAAGAACTGATTGGCTATGCAGTGGTATCACAGCACATGAAAGGTTATTCAGGATCACTTTTTTTTTCAAATTTCTTAGCTTTTCGCATATCACCACTTGCACAGAATGAGTTTTTACTACTTCACTGTTACTGCCACTTCTTTCAGGGTCATGACACCTTTTTTTCTGCACTTTTTGACAACGATTCCTCACATGCGGACAAATATACATTCGTCTCATTGTTTTTTACACAATGAACGAATCTCAAAACCTACTCACTTCCCTTTATAACCACCTGTTGTCACAGGGTCCAGTTTTAGGTTGTTTAGAGGATTCCTTTACAGTTAACAGAAGATTTAGGTTCATGTGGCGTAAGAAGCGCAGACATGGAGAATCATAGCGAAGCTCCACGGTGAGAAGCCCGATGACGCTATATGTCATAAAAGTCCGCCTCTGAGTACAACTAGTTCAATGTTCGAAAGATGGTTTACAACAAAATTTCCCAGTGGAAGAGAATTTGCAGCACCTTGAACGTTGAAAAGGAGCTGTATCGAGGAATGATGCTGCGAAGAGCTTTTAAAAGCAGGACGATATTTTGAGTGTGACTGCTTTCGTAAGATGGACGCAATCGTTGTTGTACAATGAGGCAAAGTCCTCTATGGCACGACGCGTCCGCCTTCAAATTTATGGTTCGTAAAGCGCATCATTTATTTGGGCCGATTAGATGAACTTTCGGTCGCAAATAACCGAACGCTTTTTACACCATTGGACATCCCAAACGCAGTTAAGCATACTATTCTGGTCGGACTCACTCTCGCCCCCTCTCCGTTGTGTCCTCTCTCTAAGAAAAACAACCTCATGACGTGCACAATAATGGCGATTATATGCATATGTTCTCCTATCTCTATGTGCTTAGCCTGACTTCAAAGGAGTTAATAAAACCTCGCATGTAACAAGAATCACTGACTCCTCTATGTACATCTCGTGGCTCGTTTCACGCAAATTACGCTTCGCGAGCCTGCTTGTCATCTGACTCATTCACCAAAATTCATAACATCGATACACAATCCGCATGAACCATGGTCACCGCATCTGGTACACAAAATCAGCTTCCTAAGTCTAAAAAGATAATTTGGACTCCCCATGAGAGAGCAGAGGGCCGCCTGTAATATCAGCTTGTACAGTGGTAGTTTATAAAGAAACTCGAACATACGAAAATAACATTGCTTTACGAAAATCGCCCTGAGCGTACTCTACTAGTTTTTATGCGCTTTTCGCAGCACTCAAAGAGCACTTCGACCCGTCGCGTTTGCACGTATGTATATGTGTATCTCTACATGCTCAATGGTTTCAATCGACGCATCAAAGAAGATACCCCAAAGAAATTTGGCGCAAGGATACTGGATGGCTTATGCGTTTCTGGATAACTTTTGGCGCTTGGACAACAGTTACGCTTAAAAGCTACCCCAAGTTCACTTTCTGAGACCAACACTGGACTTATCAGACGCAGTTTTCTAGGCATAAATCAAACATAACTTGAAGTCTGATTTTCTGAAAGGACACCGATAAACCATGGGAAAATGAGCGTGACTGGTGGAAAAAAAAAAACGCTCAACCTCCGTGAATGCGAGAAGCAAATGTTTGATTGCTGCTATGGTAGATTTGCTGGTGTGCGCGTACCTAAGCGTTCATCATTTTGTTTCTGAAGATTTATTAGATACTTTTAACTAGGATTGCGGAAAGCGAGTATTACGCCAGTCCTTTCCAATCTACCCAATTTTTAATGCACTTTTTAAATGTTAACTCTGACAGCGATTCTGCTCATCACTCTCAGTTTACAACCCCTTTTCTTCCTTCTAGATTATTTATTTCTGCGCGACGCGGTGCCAATTCGCCAAAAGCTGTCGCTATACATCTGCTATAAATACTGCTAATTCCTTTCATAATGAAAGCATACGTAAACTTGGACATAGAACTGAAACGTGATTATCACAGATACCGCGAAGTAGAATTCATGAAACGCTAATAAAACTCATCTCCCAGCATGAAGCGGATCTTTCTATACTGCGCCTACAAAGCGTTCAATTGGCTCCGAAAGGTAAAAGCCCCCTAAGTCTACACAAGTCCTCATTGTTTCTCTGTTTGGTGCTTGCGGCCGGCATTTCTCAAAAGTACTTTCCTGGCCCGAACTGTACAGCTAAAATGCAAATAAAATTCAGTTCGCAGATGTTTTTACTTATAGCCATGGAATCGAAGGCACAAAGGATGATTATTGGGACATAAGGGATATAGGCGTGGACGAACGAAGCGCTACTGCTGCCGACAAAGTTGCGTGGTGTGCCGCGTTGATGAGCACATCAGTTGGCCGCCTACCGCCTAGAAACATTCGTGACTGCGACGACGCAAAAGTAATTCATCTTTTTAAGGCATTCGGGCACAACAAGCGTCAATATGGCCGCTATTAGATGAACAGAAAGCTGTTTGCCAGAATATTGCGATGAAGCAGTGAAAGCTTTTTAGGTGATAAGTATCAACAGGTATCGGAGTGTATCTGAAGGGCATACCAGCTAAATTTCAAAAGATATGAGTTTTATTAAGAATGGCTTTCGAACGAGGGCACTGCAGCGCACAGCGGTTCATATTCAACGCCCCCGCAATAGGCTGCGAACTTCACAGTGAAACGACTAGCAGTGGTTTCGAACGAACTATTGTGCAACACTGCACATTGCCCGATTTAATGCATGCTGAGACATTTGTAGCACAATCAGCTCTGCGCAATTGAAAAAGCAAGGACAATACCGAATGTGCATTACTGAACAAATTCCATCACCTCCACAGTACAAACTATGGTGACGCAAAGCATTTCTGTGAATTAGTCGCACAGAGGATGTGGTATAGCATCGACTGCTCGTGACTTCAACGCCACGCATGTAAAAGCCGCCGATTTTCAAAAATGATCCAGGGTTACAGAGAAATCAAAACAATTCGCGCAGTTAATGACGGACAAGCCACAAATGCATTTTTAGAACATTTAATTTTCAAAAACGCTCAAGGAGACATCACGGCTCTGTAGAACATCTAGAACTCATTCAAGGCTTTATTGGTATCTTTAAGCTAATCGAAGATAAACGAGATTTTTCTGAGAAATCTGGGCGATTCCGTAACTGCTGAAAAACTTCAGTTGGGAAAATTTATTAACGACAACTTAACAGAGCAAGAGGGCGAAGTTCAATGAACAATATTCTGAATTGTTAACAACCCTTTTCAAAGATGTGACATCTCATTCTCAGTGCTGTTAAAGGCAACCAAAACTAATCTAAAACTTTTCTTCACTGCTTCTACTTTCTTTCTCGAAAAAAAAAACTACATAAAGGAAATACCTCCTTGCAGTCAGTATGAAGGTACGTGATTTCCTAAACTTGGCAGGCGGCAATCGAGACAACACTGCAGTAGAGTTCAGGTCTCGATAACTGTACGCAACTTTATAGTCGAACGCCCCAAACGTAATCGACTGTGAGTGTCTAGGAAGACCGATCATGTGCGGGGCACGAAAAGCGCTCGATTCAACATCGGTACAGTTAGCATTACCTACAGGGCATCCAAAAACTCGTACTAGCACTTGATGCAACGCTCTGAGTGCAAAACTGCATCGCTTCGGTGCGCCGATGGTTCACGTTTCATAAAGAAGGTAAAGTAAACCGTCATTATCGCTAACAGCATGTGCAATGCGAGTCATGTGAAAGAGCGATAGACGCATGCATTTCCAATGCACTGCGCACATCAAAAAAGTTTCTGTGGCTTTCGTTACGCCTTTACAAGCGTTCCTTTATGAAATCTCTCAGCAATATGGACAGCAATTCCCCACACATACATATACACGCGCGTAGACACACACGCACACACATACGCGCACACACGCAGACGCACACACGCACACACACATATGCACACACACGCGCACACGCGCACACGCACGCACACACACAAAATTCTCGCACAACCACACTTTGCCACTTTCCCTACAAGAAAAAATTTTCCACTAGTGACGACAGTACACCCGCTGTCTGATGGCTCATTTCAGACATCTTTTACTTACAAAACAACAGAAGATCGCAGCAATAGCTGCTACTCCTGGAACCTTCTCCAAAAGATCACCCATAATAAAACACGAAAAGAATACGTCAAAGAAAGATCAAACATAATTACAGGACAGAGTGGCTTTAGGCGTTGCGCAACAAAACTTCTGAAAGTCCACCCTGTGAACCCTACGAACTGCTTTCACTCCATGTTCCACCCTCCGTTTTTGTGTGACTTCCTGCATTGTAGGTGTCGCGTCGATGTATTTGTGTTTCTGCTGGTCGACGATGCTATACAGCGAACAGCGTGTCACTACCAATTATATGAACAATTCTATGCGATATTACGTTTGGCTCACTTTTGTTATCTGCGAGGAATAAGCGCGCTAACAGTACTCTCGTGCTTAAAAAACGATTCAATCGACCAATTCAAGCACCGTGGGACCAAGGGACGAGTTTGCATTTTCAGCTGGCCAATGAAAACCACCTCGCCCGTCGTTTCGCAACCATCGTCTAAACGTACTGAGGGTGACATTTTGACAAGATAAGTATCAAAACCACAAGAAGCAAAACGATCCACATTCTTTAGTGCAAAGTACACTTTTACAGTCTGCGAATAACACTAAACTATGCTTAACAAGGTGCTTCCGGTGGGTGTATTCTGTTTTAGTGGAGCACACAAAACTACTGCAAGCAGAGATGGTGTTCACACTGTGGTGCATGAGTTGGCGTGAAAACAGAACTAGGCATCATGCCGAAGGTAACAACCACAAGTCTCCAACAAAGCCCCTCCTCTACATAGCTCAGACCTTTGCACAAACCCTCTCTGTGAAGCAAATGATCTTTATAACCCAACTTCGCAGCCTCCTTTTCTTCGAACCCTTCCCCACCTCACCCCCTCCCCTGCACAACCTAGACCGATAAGGTTGGCAACTTTCTGCTCCCTTTGGCGGCTTACATGGGAACCATACAAACCTCAGAAAAGCTCTGCTACTGCCATCGCCAACAAACCTGCAAAGTGAACTCAATCTGCTGTTAACGCAGGCTGAAAATGGCCATCGTCGCCATCACAGTCCTCCTGGAACGCACTTCCTCCTTCCAAAGAGTCGTGATTCCATGCGCTGAAAACACTGTTAGGAGTACTAGGGTTTAAAATGGCTGAAATGCTGATGGCTCAATGAACAGTTCTCCTGTAAGGCGTTCAATTGGACCGTTTTTCCGAGCCGTACTATGAAGCATGTTATGGTCGAGCCAGGGTCATCATCCAGCCAAATACAAGTAAGCAACCAAATGCAGCGCTAAGGTTATGTGGTCGGTAGTATTTTGCTTCATTATGCAAGCATCTCAGTAGAGCATGACTGTGAAAGTGGAGCATGACCAGCTCGATAGTGCAAACCAACTGAAAACCGGCTTAGCAATAGCAAGCTAGGTGAAACTAGTCCTGACTAGTCAAGAGCGGTTCAAAAATATCAGGCTCACTCGTAGGCGCCGCTGAGACCAGAGATCGTCATGTGGTCTGCAAGCGCAAAAGAAACTCTCAGAAGTTAAAATCATCAGTAATCGCAGTGATTTACTGATAGTTGAGTGAGTGCCGCACTGACAGTATCAGTCTGCTGTTCTTAATTGACTGCATCTGCTAACAAGCACCTTAACGAAAAACCTACTACTTGCTCGACAATGCAAATTAAGCAAATCAATTCCGTCCTTTTGTGCTTATCCAGCACGTGCAGCGATAGACAATCGATATCACTCATCTCTCTCTAAAATCGTCAACATCTTCCACCTCTTTTTCTCTACCTCCTTTCTCTCCACCACCGCACGCGCATAAGAAATGTGCATTTCAGAGATGTGCGCACACGCTCACCTAATATTTCCTTTAGCCTCTTCCATTTCTCTTTTGTCTTTAACACTAGTAGCTTTGATTTGTGCAAAAAAAAAGGCGTCAACAAATGAAAGGGACGATGGGAAGGGAGAGAAACTGGCCCTTAAACAGGTGCTTCGTTCGATCCCACTGCCTGCGTGTGCTGCATTTAAGACAATGTACAAAGTAATGAATAAACAAAAATCGTGAACAGTAGAACCGAAGTAAGCATGAAATGCTTTCAGTGTTGGCGATAGACAAGCCAAAATGTGTGAAACAGATGCGCAAAGCTTTACTGCGAACAACAGAAAGTTTAAAACAAAATTTCAGCGTTTGCCGTCCGGGAAGATTCAAAGGATCAATGAGATTTCAGGGGACTGCACGTATGGAAACTAGGTACAGCGCAAGTATCATTTTGCGTTAACACAACAATAGGTGCTTTAGGTGTGTGCAGTGTGCATTTGAGAGTGTGAGTGTCGATATGGGTGTCGTGACGTGACGCCGCTTCGGACAAGTCAATCTACGCGGCAAATTATGGGCACATAACAAAGGAAGATAGCGCGCTGTTTGTGCTTCTAAATTGCTGCCTCTTTGCCTTTAGTGGATGTGATTTGCGCATGCATCGTCGCCCAACACACAATCTAGCGCGCCCACCGCTCACTCCATTGACAATAGTCACAACGTCACCTAAATTCTATGATGACTTCATCAAGGAAACGTTATGCAGACGTACAAAACGCTATACATGAATACCATAACAGTTCTATGGGACTCCTCCACCGCAACCTCCATTAACTCAAACCATTACTTGTGTGGCCGCTGTAACCTGACTTCGTAACACACCCAACATAATAATAACTGTCTGACAAAAAACCCATGAAATGGTATAATATGATGGTAAAAGCACATGGAAGCAAAGAAAAAACAATTTACTTTTGGCGACTCCACGTTAATATGCCGAAGGATTTTGACTATTCAAAAGGGGGAAAGGACAGGCCGCTCATATTTGACTTCAACCATGTTACGGTCTGCATTCATGCTCATACCCAGTAGGGAATTAAGTGAATTCCTTCTTCTTCTACAACTAATGGAGTTGCACAAGTCATGTGATATGCGTTTTTGCACAAGAAACATCGAAGGTTTGCTAGCGAAAAACGGATCGATACGGAAGCGTTGCAAAAATCTAATGTTGCAATAACTGTACTATGTTACGCCATTCACAGGTCAACGATTTCATTTATTTTCACCACCTTACACTGAAATCATCGCTTATCAGCTGGTCAGCTGGTTAGGTGATAAGCACAAATTGGCATATTCCGGATGTCATGAAGGGGACGAGGATCACATGCCCTTTTCTCATGTTACCGTTCGACTTCACAGATTATCAGCTGACAAAGTGATAAGAAATACAATCTATATCTGAGGTGCTTTTCTGGCTCGAGATAACAAATGGAATCTTCTTTTCGATCTTTCATGTAGTGTGGCGCAAGAATAGGGAGTAGAGAGGTGTAACACACCACCCTCCAAGAAGCTGGTATTCGTGTGAAATGTATACTAGAGGAAGAAGTGAAATATTACGACAGATTGCTCTCTCTACCACTAAAACAGAACGAGATCGGTTGGATTACCGTTTGTTGCGCAAAATAAATAGTATCACGCAAAAATGCGGAGTAAAAAGCTCACAATGAAAGATATTTCTCGCACAGGCAGTTAGCATTTACTAAAACATATTTCGGAAAAGCTGAGAGGCAAAAGGAAGCTTCAGCTATCACTTTATTCTAAGGAATCGGCCCTACAGTCCAATCACGAGATATCGAAAATTATTTTCTTAACCTTTACGCAGCAAGTTAACGATAAACCACTATACGAGCTGAAATTACGTGACTAAAATATTTTCAAGCAAACGATTAAGTAAAACAAATCTCTAGCAGTCAGCAGTCCTCGAAGCTTCCGGGATAAAGGCTACGGGCATATAGTACAGAGACACGAGGAGACTATTGGAAAGCATAATCGACATTGTTGTAATACACAGACGCAGGTAATGAAGCAGCTCTGATGATTAAACACAAGGCGTTGCTCACAGCGGATTGTCGCGAAGATTCGCAAACTCGAAATGGCGCGAAAGGGACTCTGGTTCACTACGGGCAGTTGGCACCAATGAGCAGTGGGCTAGGCCAGCGACAATTTCATCATACCCTTGCTCACCGCCTCGGAGAGGCGACATGCGCGGCTTAGCCACTTCTGTCGGGCGCTGTGATGGAGGGACGTGGGGGACCGTGCAGAGCCCTCCACCTAATTTGTTTGTTGCCCTTGTAATGTGTTGTTACCCCTAACGTTGCAGGTAGTCAGTTATGTTAATTATTATTTCAATGCATCGCTTTGCTCCTTTCGGTGATTTATGTTTATTGTTGTCCCTATGCATTGCTTTACTCCCTGTTGCTGTTTTTGTTTATAACGAGATACTCGTATTACCGATTTTGTTGTGATGTTGCTCTCCCTCACGTCGCTTAACGACTAGGTTTAATTACCCAAGTTTGAGGTCCGACAGTACCAAGTCAGTGATGCCATCGTACCAGGATTTTTGGTACGACACTGTACTCGTACTCCCCCTCCAAAAATGGTATTATACTGTACTAATACCACCACCTGAAAAAACTGGCCGTACCGTACCTGTACTGTACTTAGCGGCCGAGAAATGGCACGATACTGTACCAAGTATTTTGGCCGAAAAAGTACAAACTTATACTGCACTTTTCGTACCTGCAGTTTTTCTTGACGTGCATGAATGAAAGATCGTAGAATACTTTATTGATAAGTAAAATAACCCAAAACTGTGCGAGCCAACGGGCAAAAGAAAATGACCACTAGTTGAAACGACGAAAAGAATGCGAAGTTAGCGAAGAAAGATAAAAAATATCCGTGGTCGAGGTGAAAAACAGTCGAAATACCTGTTTGTTTTGAGCCGTAATGGAAAGCGCTTGAGCAGTTCACCATACAGGCATGAAGCACATAGCAACTGGAGAATACATCGCACAACAAAAAGGCGAGATTAGAAACATGAGGGTGGGAATGACACGGGACACTTGCAAAACATCGCACCCGCACAGACTGCAACAGTTGGGGGATGAGCTGCAAAACAAGAAGGCGAGATTGAAACACAGGGCTCAGAAATAACACTGAACACTTTTTGCAACAGCACATACATATCTCCGCAAACGGCATCCTTCACGCGAACATAGCGCTCCATGGCGTAGTAGAGGGACTTCCAGCGGGTGATGCAGGGCATTATTAAATTCAGCCCGGAACCTTGCATGGGGCCGTCGCATATCGAGCCCAACTTTTCTGCCTGCCTCTTCGAAATCGTCAGTTTCGTCCTCGCCGGAATCAAAAAGGTCACCGTCGGAGCAGGTAGAAGCATTGTCATCTTCGTCCCTTGAGATGCTTACTGCTGTTACCTCTCCGCAGCCTGCGTTTCCTGTTTCACCGTGCAACACCTCGTACTCATTTTTAAAAGCGCACACTATGTTTGCGCCTGAGTCAGTTACCACTCTGCATACTGAGGATTCATTGATGCCCACGCTGTTCAGGATTTTAAGGTAGCCTCGTTTAATCGTCTGGGCATCATGGCGTCCGTTCAATCTCTTCAAACCCAAAAACGCATTTTTGAGAGATTCGTCTCCAACGTAATGGGTCGTTGCGGCAATGAACGAATCCTTGATACACTTTCCGATCCAGATGTCAACAGTGACTGATGATCCAACAGATCCTTCCACTTCCCGCACAATCTTCTCCTTGATCACTTGTAATGGCCCGTCCAAAAGTGAGCAAAGGCCTCCTCGGGAAGTGGGCAGGGTGAACCGTGGGTTCAGCACGGCTGTATACTCGCGAAACTCGTGGGTGAGAAACAAGCTTAGAGGGACATTCGGTAGGGTCATCAGCTTTTGGAGAACCGTTATGCACCATTTTTTTTCGGCGCTATCCTACGCTCCCTTACCCGACATCCTCCACAACTCTTCCAGCGTTGTCAGTGGCGCATTCCGTTTTACCGGCTGTTTGCGATGGCTGAGTCAAAGAGATGGCAAAACAAACGAATCAAATCAAAGAGATGGCAAAACAAACGAACGCCGCGAACCTAATATAAGGAACTAGAAGATCTCCTTATACATAAATTAAAGAACTCTCCTTGCGAATGGGGACTATCTTTCGCCCCTATTGACATTGTTGAATATCTAAAATAGAAAAGTTCGATCTCAGTTTCTCAAATGAAATAACTCGTCCCCATCAGTCAATTGTCGAGACGCATCGGGGACCACGGTGAAATCTAAAACGTGGGTGTGCGATAACGCTAATCTGCATCTCCCGCAAGTGAAGTACATTTTAAGTACAAGTATAGTCAAAAATGGTTCGATGTGCTTGTACTTTTTTCCAGAAATCAGCACGATACTCTACTCGTACCACCCCTCGGGAAATCACACTCTACTGTGCTCATACTGTACTTGTGATTCCAAATTTGGTACGATACTGTACTACACTTGGTATAAGTACAGGTACAGTACGAAAAGTACTATACTTTTTGGTACGATGGCATGACTGGTACCAAGCAAAGGACAAACTTGGGTCGAGAAGAAACGTTGGATTGAAGTAGCGGGCACAAGCGGACTAGCCCACGATCAGGCCGGTTTTTTTTGTTCAAATTTCGCAGTCCTTTTTGAGCCCTCTATTGCAAGGATTTCGCTGCCTTCTTTCAAAAGGAAAATTTTTTCTGCTACAGGGATATCTTTATTCACTTCTATTTGAACTTAAGCATCAGACGAAAATGACGCTATGGAATAATCATGCGAAGCAGTTTGGAAGGCTTGGTGTGCGCGTAACGGAAACAGCGATGCAATATAGAAGCGCGTGATCTGTCTGTGAATATCTTTCATTCATCTAGCACAATAATCAGCACACGACCAACACAACAACAATCCATCCTATTTACATATGATAATATGGTACACAATCTGATAAGCTATCCGCTTGTCGATAGGCGCGCTTACGCTCTATTCAGTCTTAAAATATTGCTTCGTCACAAGCCAGTGGTAACTTAGACCAGCGGTAAAATGAGTCCTAAATTGTGGTGATTCAGTAAACCATGCATTCTTTCACCTTTTCCACGTCATGTCGACACCGTACAACTACAGATAAAGCATTCTGAATACAGTTAAGAGATTTTACTAAACAGTCACGAAGCCGACATCTGGAAGTGGGTCTTGCAATAAGCATTCTTCGCCTTCTGCAAGAAAACGATCGCTGAGGTGACTTCAACAAGGGAATCGAAATCGACTCAGCAGCAGAATGCTCCCCGTCACCGATCACATGTTTTGAACAGGACACATCGTTCACAGCTTATTTCTGCTGTTTTTAAAAAGCCTGCTGCGTCCGCTTTGCAATCTTCTGTTTCCGCAAGCCGACTGTCAGCAACTGCTGCTCTCAACTGAAGAACTGGAGACCCAGAATGAGGGAGTGAGGGGGGAGGGGGAGGCTAGAAAAAAAGGACTAGAAAAAACAACTCCCGTGGATTCCATCGGGAAATACGGCCCTCACAATTCACTTAGCTGTTATTGTTACATATCATTTCGTGTTCCAAGCCACTGCTGACTAATCATAGGTAATAGCTTTTGTATGGAACGTGGAACAGTCAACAATCAGTGGCATACTGCTGTGCACTGTTGCCCATTAGTGGTGCGTGCGTTCTCCCTCCTGCTTAGCGCATATCACGCGTGTTCTGCCCACCATCCAAACAAACTGAGAAGCGTGCCACTGGGTTGGAACTACAGCGTTTCGCAGACCGTTAAAACGGACTAATTAATGTTGCCAAAACTGAGTGAAGAACACTTAACGAAGTATTCAAAATTTCTGCTTGATGGGCTATTAAACATCTTGTTTCTGAACTACGCTACAACACAGCAGTTGATTTCTTTTTGTTTTCTTCTCGGCTGATTTCTTTTCAGGAACAGAACTTTTTTTCCGCCCACTTTCCTGGAGTCTTCCGCTCGTTCTTCCAAAACTTTCCATTGCCTATCCCGAAATCTACACTCCTTGCTACGTTTGGTGCACGCTGTAGTTTGAAACACTCTACATCGTGCAAGACTAAAGTTGGTCCAGGAATCGATTTTAGCGCAACTGTCTGATCTATCTTTCAGGCCAGCGTATTTTTTCAAGAAGCATAAAAGTAAGCGAATCACGACCCAATGTTGTACAGCAGCCCTCGCAATTCATATATTTTGCTCGCTAAACTTCGCAGCGGCAACGCCAGTGGTTCATGATTAGAGACCACGTGTGATCGGCAGACTCATACAAACGCAGAGACGTGGCGGGCTCACAACACGCTTTGCACATGGCACATGTTGCCCTAGCACATGCTCGCTCCCAGAACCTTGCCATCTATGCATGAGAAAATAGTCAGTATTCGAGAACGCCACTGGCCTGTGTAGCGTGGGTTCTCAGCATTTCTACTGTGTACACCATCCTAGTATATAGTGCTATACTTGCAAAAGCTAGCCTTTCATATGTATAATATGCACAGTGTACAGCAGCACTCCACCTGTACCACCCTTGCAGTGCATAGTTCTTACCATATGTGCACGTAGAGGACAGCTAGAATGAAAAGAAAGTGATGAAATGATGGACCAACTTAGATTACTCAAGTGCTCCACAGCAAAGGACAAGGTTGTAAACGAAAGTTGTCGAAGAATATGATGGCACAAGGAAATACTCACACAATAAAAGCAGCTCTTATCTGTTCACCATTCATTAAATCACCGAGGAGATGTGCACGGGCAAAGCAATCATGAGTCGTACAAATTGGTAAGCGATGGCTGCAAAGAATTAACACTTTCGAAAATCGTGCTTCCACAACAAACAATGTACCGGCGCTTCTCCTACTATGTATGGTGCCTAAGTGCCTAACTAAGAAAATCACATCTGAAATCGATCTCCAAACAAAAAGGCAGCCACCTTATACACCAGCACTCATTTCCAAGGTGTGCGAGTCAATAGGGGTTTTGAGATCAGTCCCGACAAAGCTGAAATTCGAATTTCGCAGTCAAGATGCTGAGCCATAAGTCGGCTTCAGTGTGCAACGATGAGTGTGCGGGTGTAGTATGAAATGTGTTTTCGCGTCCGGAATGCAAAAGATTTTTTGATATAATTAATGTTTTTAGGACTAAAAAAAGCAATATTACATTTTTCAAGTTGGTCACACCAAGCTGTACGATAACAAACTGACACTAAAAAGAGATCTTGCCGACCGCAAAAACCGCGATTTTTGAAATTTTGAGGCATATTCATGACTGCACACATCCACTCTATAGCGTCGAAAAAGTAGTTCTGGATTGCCTTATCGAGTTCCAAACTGAAGTATCACAGCACGCCGGTCGTGTTGGCGAGTGAAAAAAAAAAGCATTATTGACAGTGATCACCAAAGGAACAATCACTGGCATGCAAAAGAGCAATGTGAATGTTCAGTATGAAAGACCATCGTTTTTTTAAAGCGACAAGCACTGCTAAAGCACGCTGCGAGACTCCAGCGCAAAATACTCCACAGTCTTCTAATCCGTTGACGCCGGCTCGAAACCCCTGCGCATTTCTAATGAACCGATACAACCGTAAAGATTGACAGCGATGCAAAAATTTTAACGTGCATTTTTGAAGAGTTGCGTTTCTTTGCCATTCTCCGAGATTCCTATTAACTTCCTTTTTGTTTATCGTTTCAACGATTCACTTTTACAAAAACGAGATGGTAAAAGAAATCAGCATTTTTCACAGCAATTTAACAGTTTTTTTTTCAATACACTAGCAACTTAGGAGCTGCGATGTTTTGATTTCAGATGACTCCGAAGATGTCACATTTCACTGAGCTCATGTAGAAAAAAAAAAACGAAAATCAGCTCATGTAGTGTGACGTTCATGAGTTGGCTGACGAAAGAAAAATCCGTTGATTCCAACAAACTTTCCATGCGAAGCGGTCACTCCCATGAGCAAAAAAAGGGATGAAGCGAGCAAAGTCAAGTGAAAAGTTGCTGGATGAGGTGAACCTCAAGGTGGCTTTAATTTGCGATGAAAAATAGATCATGAGAAAGACGATTTAAATGGTTACTGATTAGGAAGTAAAGACGGAGAAGTGTAAAATTTCTCCTACTGAGTTTTGGCTTCTTATGCTTCAAGAATTCGAATTTTTCGTGGTCCCCAAATGCAAAGCGATATAAGGAACTAACTGTGACCGTTGTTTATTTTAAAATGTTGGCTGTTACGGGATTAACTTTGGATGGAACCATGTTTTAACCTCGGATCGCACGTACAGCGAAATATCACAGCCGCAGAGAGGAAGAAGCCACTTTTATATCGAACTCTTGAATTATTGTTAGCGGTGTTTTGCAGTTAACTTAAATGGCATCAACAAAAACCGATGTCATGGCATTTTTCCAACGAACGAGCGTTTACAGTCAAACGCCGAAGATAGCGAATGTTTTATTCTTAAGAGCACCTAATATCCCTTATGCTTCAAAGTAAGTGGACACTAATGAGTCTGCTCATGGGTTACAGAAACGGCTTTTACTTGTTTATTCGTTTAAATCCCCATGTACGGAAAACAGACCTTCATTTTATCGGGCTGAACACTGCAGGCTATCTGAGAGCAAAATTTCACAAATCTCTCGGTCCTTGCCAACATTCTACACATGCGTTTCAACGTTCCACGCCGAAAAACAACTCAAACAGCCGAAATCGACGATGACCGTAACCCGCTGTTAGCAGTGAGAGACGTGTCAGATGGTTTTCGGTTACTGTGGATGCGATGAAAGGTCGCAGTCGAATGCGCAGCGATATTCTAAAAACGACGTAAGCACTGTGCAAAACAGGTCGCCTTTCTTGTTGATGCAACGTGCTGACACACTTCGCGGCAAAAAAAAACATGCAAACAAAATTAACCACGCCGACCTCATTTTATTCGATCGGTCAACAAATCATTCTTACACGTCGAGATGGCGTTTCACTGTCGTGTCGGCCAAAGCAACGCAGTAATTCCTCATGAACCAACGCATTCTGAAAAGGCGCTTGCACTTAAGGCTAAAGCCATTCCGCCGTCCAACAAACCACCTTAGGGTGATTAGTGGGACGAGGAGGCAGCAGTATTCCACTGGTGCACATTTTCATGCCGACTATCATATTTGCGGCTCGGATACATTCTCAAAACCTAAAATATGGCCGAAGAGGGTGCTAGCGACGGTGGGGAGAGGGAGGTCACGTTGGTGGCATGTGGTCCCAAAAAAACGGTCTGCAGTTAGCAAAGTACCGTATAACAGCTTACAACTACTTCACACACACAATTACACATACACATACATACACATACATACACATGCACATGCATACACATTCACACGTACAAATATACATACACATACAAGTACACGTATACATACACATACACATACACATACGCATACACCTACAAATACACGCACATATACATATGCACGCACATACACATACACGTACACGTACACATGCACATACACGTGCACATACACATACACATGCACATACAAATGCACATCACATACGCGTACACATACACACACACATACACATACACATACACATACATATACACATCCACATAGACATACACATGTACATGTACATATACGCACACGCACACACGCATCCACCGAAATGCTCAAAACCTCTGGTAGCCACACAGAAACACGTAATGACGTGAGGAACTCGGAAGATGTGATTTTTTTTTAAACCGGTATTTGAAAAAACAATATGTAAAGATGTGATAAAAACTGGTATTGCCAGCCAGAACACATTTTGAATGTCGTTCCATCTTAAGGCTGTAACAGCCTCCTAACCAAAAAGTCGCCATCCCACTACTGAAACGACTTGTCTTAAAAAGTCGACTCATTTTGAAGGCGCAATCAATATGTTCGCCGAATTGCGCCATTAGACGCATTAATATACTGGAGGAGTTTAACGTGTGCAAAGCACGAAAGATGGAAAACAAACTGGTGAGCATTTATTTAATGATCTGCTTCAAAAACTAGTTCTGAAAGTAACATGAGACAATTCGTACGACTATGAAAGCAGTAAAACGAACCCTCTTAATAAGAGGTTCAAGTTAAAAGCTAGTAAGTTTTTCAGTAATTATTTAAGCGCAATGACTGAGACACCGCACTGGTTGCTTTAAATACCCGCCATTTGTGTACGGTGTCGCAAGCCCATTTGTGATCCTCGTGCATTTGCCTGCCTCGTTTGTGGCTTCAAGACAGTTTGCTTAGCCAATCTCAGTGCTCATGCGTGCATCCTTGTGTCTTTAGAGGTCACTAACCTATTGCTGAAACAAATTTCATTCATTCATTCATTTACTCATTCATTCACTCATTCATTCATTCATTACTGCACCTATATCTTCCATAAAATACTTGATGGTACCTTACCTCAATAACGAACGTGACCAGCGGCTCCGTTTTCATCAATAACCCTATTTTCATCACAGTTTCCTAATGAAAATCATGAAATTTTCGCTTTTCTTTGCGCCCCTCCGTACGATCTTCACAGCACAAAACCAGGAATTGTGTAAGTAGCCAAAACCGGACGGGGAAGAGTAATTAAAGGTTATCGCAGCCCAAATAGAGTTGGGCAAAGTGGCTGTGCGGAGGAGTGTAACAATAAATGGTAATTATCAGAGGTGATATGCTTGGAATGTCTGTGGTCGTTCCTCAAGAACCTCATTTCATCAAGACCTTCCTTCCCATTCCGCAAAATCCGGTTTTCATGATTCAATTCCAGAATCCCTGCTTAGCATCAAAAAAGACTGGCAACAGTAATCAATGACTTCAATGCATGTCTCCGAAGCCTGCTTCAGGGACGACAGTTAGATTCAGAGAATCGATCCTAGATAAGGAAGTCCTGTCTTAGTCCGTTTTGAACCCTTTTCTGATGAGTCGAAGAGAACGCCGGGTCAAGAGAAATCGTTTATTTTGACTCTTCCTTTTCAGTTAAGACGTCAGTGCATTACAAGTATGTTTCGCTATTTGGTAACAGCCTATCAAATCTGACAGTCTAATGAACGGAACTGCCCAATGTTCGCATCAGCCGCTATAGCGCTTCCTGTTTGTTTCGGCTGATACTGGCACTGACCTAGGTGTCCATAGATTTTATAACTTTGCTAGCCGTTTAGTGCAGGTAACATGCAATTGCATATTCTGGTACAGTACAAGTACACTGTACGATACTGTACAGTACATCCGCACTTTATGAAGCGCTGTAGAGCTCCGAAGAATCCAATTGTGTTCACGCAAAATGGCCGAAAGGTACTAGTTACCGGTTGCTTCAGACATTAACGGTTTTGGTTGCGCTTACAAGGCTCATCCATGTGATGAACAAAACAGCCTAAGATGCATAACAAGGATCGGTGGATTTCATAGTTACACTGACGGGCGACCGTTTTCATAATGCCCGCCGTTATCACAAATTGCGTGGACAGCTTGGGGCTGTGTACAATGATATCAGTGTTCCGAGACAGGTAGTAAGCGACATCCTACTACCTCCCTGGGAAGGAGCATCTGTCTCGTGCTTATTAAGGATTCTCGGGTTCAAGGTCACTGGGTCCGCACCGGAGTAACACAGGAGACAAAGCGGAGGTCTCTCTGAGCCAGAATTAAATTAAAGCCAGGTGTCCCCGCAGATCCGGGCTGAAGCCAAGGCCAAATTTCTGGAAGATGGGGAGAGCAGCTAGATCCAAGTCCCTACATGGTCGAGTTGGAGTCGGAATGAATGGAAGCTCGGACTCACTTTTTTCCGAGAGAGTCTCTATCGGAGCAGGAAACACTTTTCGAAACTGAGAGCTCTCGCTATTCTGGATACATTGGAGCAATTGTGAAGGGCTGGCCTCCGCTTGTTGCCCTTTATGCAGTGTGAAGAATTACATGGGCACGTTGGAGCATTTGAAAACAAGCCCGATCGATTGCATGTGCTCCCTTCCAAAATACTAAATTTCTTTAAACAAGTCCTGCTTGAGCGTAATATTACTGGTGCCAATCTATGATTACCTGTTAAGGGGCAAAGCGAATCTCGCAGATGAGAATGTGCAGTCCTAACCACTATGCCAGACTGACACATTCTGCAGAATTCGAGGTTACCTGTTAAGGGGCAAAGCGAATCTCGCAGATGAGAATGTGCAGTCCTAACCACTATGCCAGACTGACACATTCTGCAGAATTCGAGGTTACCTGTTAAGGGGCAAAGCGAATCTCGCAGATGAGAATGTGCAGTCCTAACCACTATGCCAGACTGACACATTCTGCAGAATTCGAGGTTACCTGTTAAGGGGCAAAGCGAATCTCGCAGATGAGAATGTGCAGTCCTAACCACGGAGGGGGGAAAATGAAAGTAAAAGGAAGGAACTTCTCCCTTCTCTCTCCCCATAGTTATAAGCTGCTAACTAGGGACGGTTGTTAGTATACTGTCGCTTTCATTTTCACTAAGGACTGCCCACAAAACCAACCAATTCGCAATGCTGTGGCGGTAATAAAACCATAAAAGGACCTTTTACAGTTGTTGAAAACTTCTCAAGTCACTATTTACGAACTAAAATTCTTTGCGGTCACATTAAGATCCTTACATACCTACATGCAACCAACCCATACAACATTTAGATACCTTCCATAGTAGGAACAAACGATGTGGACACACAGATACTTTTAAAGGCGGCTTATATATCGAAATTTGAAGGATTAAATTCTGATGGCGTTGTTGTTGTGCCTGTGGATACATAACATGTGACTTTGCACATGGATGGAACAAACAGAACTGTTTGAAGTGTTTCTTTCCTCACAGAAAACAAGTGTTCCTCTATTAAGGGCTATTTTTTTTTTCAGTTGCAATGCCAGCTGCCAGTTTATCATGCGTGATGCTTTCGAAAAGAAGTGCTTCAAGTTCTTGATATGTCACGCCCTGAATCTTCAGAGCAAAAACGTGACTAACGTGCATCAAGCGGCGAACATTTTGCAAAAAGCGGCGAACACTACTAAATCCGAAAAGTGACCTAGAGTCACATTGTAAAATATAATGGCAAGCCTCGATCGCATGAACACGCTTTTGTAAATCATACACAACGCAAACCATCAACCAGTACAATGGTTTGAGTTGTGTATGATGCGCCCAAAGCACTCATAAAAATGAAATGCGTCCAAAACACTCATAAAAATTGCGCCCATAAAAAAATTTCCAAAACTTTAATTTTTATCATATTTCCGCTAAGGCATATTTTTGTCATTTTTTCACATACACTCAAAACACGTCATCCTTGAAGTTTTCAAGTTTCATGAGGGATAACAATGATCGCCTCCTCACTAAAAAGCGAGTTTAAGAAGGGAGGGGGGGGGAGGGAAGAGAGAGGAAGTGAAGAAGCGATCAATAAATATAAGGAAATGCAAGAACATAATGGAAACGGCGAAACAAACGAGCAGCCAGTGTGGATGTGTTCGATTTGTTTTATGATGCGCAAGATAGTTTGCTAGGAGAAGCCTTACCAGAGATTTATGCTAACGATAAGAAGACCGTAAAGCGATGTGCACCACCTTAATCGACGCTTCTGAGTGCACACATTTCACTTCCGCTTCCTTCCTATTCTATATAATTGACCGCTTTATCCTCTTTTCGTATAGCTTCAATAAAGATATTTCTACTTTTACACTTCCGCTCGCAAATGATTTGTTCAAAACAAATTATAGCACCAAATGCAGCTCTTTTCTTCTACTGCACGCCTGCGGTTGAGGAAAAGAGCTGCAGTTGGTGCCCCATCATTTTTTATTGCACATCGTGTGGCTAGTAGCTGTTGTAACTGATAAACATCAAAAAAAGAGTGACTGCAACCACATCCACCTAACACGAAAGACGATCATTACTTGAAGATTCGCTGTTCATTACAATTCTTAACACATACGATCACATAATCCATCCAAGGTGAATCGAAAAGATTTGACCACATGTGGGTGTACCGCAATTCAACTTTTAACAATTTCTGCGAGTCAAGATTTGTGCGTCAGAAACCCTGTAGACCGAACCGGCGAGCCGCCATTTATTGTGAAAGCCATAAACAGCGAGCGCCTCACAAATAACAACTTTTAGGAAGCTAGAAATATAAAATTTTCATGAAGGCCCCAAAACAAAGAACTGTTCATTTCGAGGCGAATTATCTCCAAAATTTCTCAATCTTTCCCTCCCTTCCTCGCGTATATTCATGAAATCTCCAGTTCTTCCCAGTATTTCGTCACCTGTCGAACTTCGTCGAAAATCCTCGACTTTGCAGAATGCGTAATTTAATGGCATAGCCACCTCGCAAACAAAACTGCTTAAAATGTAACTGCCCAGTAAGAATGTTGTGATGGACGCGGTGACCGCCTTGTTCGAATTGGCATCTCATTTCGCTTAAGGTTCACCGGAGCGGATACCGCGAGCTACTTTTGATGCTGCGCCCGCTTTAACCTCGCAGGTAACTGACTTGTCTATTCTGCAAGCTGGGACCACTTAATCCCTCATCGTCCAATGCGTGGCGAAACATCGACGTTTTTTAAGCAAATAATTACGCTTACGCCAAAAAGATTTGGATGTTTGGCGCTACCGACAGCAACTAGTCTACGCCCCTGATGCCATTTTCATAAATGTGAACCTATAAGGTAAGTATTGCGAACAGTCGAGAGTAATCCATATGATAATCGCCCAAGTTCAGTAGAGTTCGTGCTCAGAATGGGAAGTGTGTTCACTGCAACCGCAAATCAAATTCATCACAGAAACGCAGGCTCGATATATGTCTATTATGTGTCGTCCCAGGCAGTTCATCTGATGACAATGAAAGGTTTCATACAAGCATCCAGTGATATCCGCCCATCGCCTTCGTATCATACTTTTTCAATTTGTTGAGACACTCCTATGCGCAGCGCACAGCAGCAGAAGAATGACACCAAATTTTTATTGTTTGCATATAGCGAGTCTTGGAGTTGTTGAGTGAAAAATAGTACATGCTATCAGTGAAGCGCATCAAAGAAGCCGACCAAATTACGGGAACCAAAGTTCGTTCCTATACGTTCCAACGAGCTTCTCGGTTAACGTCACAGATACAAAGCCACGCAGGCTGATGCCATGGCGAAATGTTGCATCGCGCGAGAAATAAACCGAATAAGCCGTCAGAAACATAAAAGAAAAAGCGACTGTTCTGGTAAAATTGACTGATGAGTCATAAAAAGCCTTAAAAGAATATTCTTGAGGAAGGATTACTAAGAAAGAGACGTCGCCCGATTGCTCGACGGGATATTCAGTTTATGAAGTTGCCATACGAATGAACTACACTGCTGGCAGCGCAAATCAGGTTTGAATCGTCATCGAACTAACGCAGATGCGTTGAA
>JPKZ01002554.1:720309-735637 GCA_000803305.1 Toxocara canis | reverse complement strand
TCTGCATTTATGTGGTTTCGATCTCCCTGCAAAGGAAGTGATGAGGGATCTAGGTGTTTATGTGAGTTCCGACCTTAATTGGCATAATCACTGTGTTGAAGTTGCGCGGAAAGCTGCTCAAGTAGCGAACTATATTCTGCGCGCTGTGCAATACAGTAGCGTTGAAAGTTATCGGAAAGCCTTCGTTGCTTACTGTCGCCCCATCTTAGAATATTGTACTCAGGTTTGGTCCCCGTCTGTGAAAAGGGATATCGAGATGATTGGAAGAGTCCAGCGACACTTTACTAAGATCGCTTTTAGGAAAGCTTTTCGTGGACCGTTCCAGCCCAATTATGAGCAGCGACTTCGCATTTTTGATTTGAAACCTCTATGGTAACGAAGAACTCAGTTCGATCTACATTTATGTTTTAAGATTGTTAAAGGTTTTTCAGGAATTCCGTTCAAGAGCATTTTTCTTTTACAAAGTTTACATCACGCTTGAGGTTTCATCCTCTGCAAATCGAAAGGAAGACAACGAGTCGAACTGATGTGCTCAACTCTTTTGCTTTTCGTGTTGCACATATCTGGAACTCCTTGCCATGTGATGTCGTTATGGCTGGTAATTTGTCTTGTTTTAGGCGACGCTTGGAGCAGTGTGATCTATCGACCATACCTGCTGCTTGCTGGCTTAAATTCATTATCGAATGTTATTATGCATTCCTACATGTCCATTGCTTATGATCTCTTGTTTTTATTACTCTCATCAATGTCTGTGGGTATTTAAACGCATGGTTAATTGCAGTGTTTATACTCATGAATATATTGTAGCTTTCATGTATACTTTTTTTTTTGTGGATGCGTTGTTACATGCTTTCTTTATTGTAAATAAAGATTCTCTCTCTCAACGTTTAGCAGTGGCGGAAAGAGCCATGAAAAGAAGGATGTTGCGTATCTCATTGAGGGACCACATAACCAACGATAAAATACGCAACGAAACAAAAGTAGCTGGTGTCAATGAGGAATGCTGGAGGAACAAACTTCGATGGGCAGGACATGTAGCCCGCATACACGACAACAGATGGACAAAGAAAATATACCAATGGTATCCGCGTGATATCAAGCGACCACCATGACGACCTCCAATGAGATGGGCTGACGAGATACGGAAAGTGGAAGGACCTCTGTGGCAGCGGCTTCCCGCGAACAGAGAGAGATGGAAACGGAAAGTTGGACGACTTCACCCGTCGCGACAGTATGTTGCTGATAGCGGGACCGGGTAATCCAGGTCTTATATATATGTATGTATATATATATATATATCATATAATATATATATATGATATATATGCAGTATATATATATATGTATATATGCATATGCATATATATATGCATATATATTTGTATATATATACATGTATATGTGTATATACAGACATATTTATATGCGTATGATGTCTGTATGCAGATATGCGCACATCATACACTACGCACTTACTGTCAGAGAAATATCAGCGTTCCTTCGGTTCATGTCAGTTGCGCGTTATATGAGGACTGAATGTTATAGAAAAGTAGCAATTTGTAGTTTAGACTACGAGTGATTCCAATGAAGCTTCCAGTGCTCTATAAAACAGATCTAGCTTTGGCTTTAAAGTTTTGCTTCCTACTATTTAAATAATTGCTGCTACGTTTTCACTGCTAAACTAGTAAGGTGGCGTCACTGGTTACGAACGCGTGCGCTCTCTGTCTCTCTCCCGCGCGTGCGCTTGTGACGACTCAATGTGCGGAGACACCTCGTTTGCGTATCCAGATTAAGTACGCGGAGTGCGCCCCGTGGTAACAGTAAGGTTTTGTGCCCTCGGTTGACCCCTCATGCATATCACATTCATCAAGTCCGCAGGTCTGTGCGAGGCGAGCGCAGGCACGCATCTGAAGAGTTCAACATCGTCGCACGCCTGCCAACGGAAGGAATACAAAGTATCGCTTTTTATTGCGAATTGTTCTCGGATGAGATTTTCGATGGTGGGGAAAGTGTTCTCTCACTCGTTTTTTCCTCTCTCCATTCCAGTCAAGCTTGCCCCTCTCTCCTTCCCGTCCATTTTTCAATACGCCGCTGAGCGCGCTTGCAAACTCAGTCGTTTAGCCTGTTCAGTAGCATACTTGCGGCCAAGATGCTTGAATATTGCTAGAAGAAATGTCATGGGCTTGTTATTGTGTTGTGACGTGTTGCGCGTCGATTCCACCTTTTAGATTATTAATGTTACTGTATGGCGTCGTAACTCGTGGTGAATGTATTATTCGTGTAGTTTCAGTTCTCGAGAACCAAAATTGACTGGCGTCTTTCACTGAATACTTGCGCTAGTGTATCTATGACTTGAAAATGCGAGCGGTGTTGTTATATCGCATGGCGTTTCGAGCAGAGTCAGCGAGACGAAAAGAGCGAATGCATGGCGCTGAGCATTTGCATAAGCTGCTCGTTAAATTCAGCGAGCGTTTGACTTGTGTCTGTGAAGGTGGCGAACTCGCAAGCGAAACGTCATATGTTTGCTGGAGTTGTGCGTTCGGTCGAGTAACACCACATGTTATCGCTGTGACATCGGTGAGCATGTAACCTAGTGCTGCAATAACTAACTACCTCAGTTGTTCCATACAAGTTACTTCGGTATTGCTGTGCACTTGTTGTAATGTAGCAGCAAGAGCACCAGAAGCGCATTCCACTCAAGCGGGTAATTGCAGTATATTAATTTGAGTGGCCCGTCTGTTGGCGTTAGCATGTGCATATCGTATTTCTGTAGGTTTGGTGCATATCGTAGTCATGTTGCAGGAATTTCTGTAGCTAGGTTTGGTTAAGGGCACCAAAGCGTTGTGTTACTGCCGAGTGCAGTGAATAGAGCGCGGGATCAGAGATGGCAAAAGTGGTCTCATGCATGCGAACGATGTGTTGCTGCAACGGTGAACTGAGCGACGATGAGCGCCCTTTTGTGGATTCGCAAAACGAATCTGATGTTATTGCGGCACGCGCCGCTCCAACCAGGTTTTTGTTGGTTTCTTTCGCTTTTTTTTTGTATGCTGCTTAGCTGTGATTTGCCTATTAGGGAAAGAACTCATTCTTAATGTTGTAGTGTGATCCTGTCATGCATTTTACGCGTATTCGTTTCTCTTATGGAACTATCATCGGAGCGCAGCTCTCGACAGTCATTTTGTCATGGAAGCTAAATGTTAATGCAACCTTCTGCTTTCTTTTGCGCGAGTTGTGGTACGTGATATGAAAGTGAATGTTTGGAGATTTTCGAGTGAAGCGATCAGTCGTTTATGGACAGCGGGTTCTGCGAATAGTTCGCTTCAAGGGACACCTGTCACCCGCAGCGTTCGACCTGGAGATGAGGAGGATGAACTTCTTAACCAGATTCTCGAGTCGACACAGCAGGTCATTTACTTTTAACACCATTTCTGCGGAACCCATAAAGAGAATCGATCAGGCTATGTGATCATCACCCTGAGGTCTCCAGTTTTTATATGTTCTTTTTTCTGAATCCGCCTCAAATTTTTCTTCGTAATTCTCCGTGGGTCCTCCAAAACTCTTGGACACTGAGCGCAACTCTGCCATCCCCTTCATCTTCTTGTTCTTCCTAAAAAAACACCTAGGACAGGTTAGCCCGTGTATTTTCAAGGTACATATTGTCATGTTTAACAGTAGGATTTCGAAGCACAGTGGCTACCGGTCGATATTCGGTTCGTGTGCGCGATGTCTTAGAACTCAAGATAGTCACTCTTTGATGAGACGGGATTTATACCAACGTTTTGTGAGCGTAGGTTGCTAGGGCGACATATGTAAGCCACGTGAATGGGAACTGTATGGCAACTGTTAAGGTGATATAAACCAGTTTTCTAAATGATGTCATCGAGAAACGCTTCCGATAGACATCCTGTTTCATTAGGATTCTCTGTGGCTGGTTTTGTTGTTGTTACTGAGAAACGCTCCAAACAGACAGTGCTGCGCCGATATGATGATTTGCAATGTTTGATGCTGTTGAGGAATGCTGATCTCGGGGCTGAAAAAGGTGGAAAGGATTTTGAAATAGGTTCTTGCAGTCGTTTTGTAAAGAAGAAGTTCCTAGCCCATTTAGGCTACAAGGGGCGAAAAATGCTGATACAATAGTTTTTTTTAGTTCGCATTAACTTGTTGATAGCGCTGAGGTGTAGAAATGCAGGGTTGCTAGTCTTGACGAGCTTCCAGTTTTTAAATTTTAGCCGCTCCTTTAAGTTCCTAGAGTCTGGCCATGCCGCTACAAACCACTTTCATTCTCACGCCCTTCCAGCATGTAACATTCCGTGCAAATCGAAACATTCTCGTTGCGGAGACTTTCTACGATTCATTACAGTTGTAACCCTGCACGTAAGCGTACGCAGCGGCGATTCTTCGAAGGCTACGCAGATACGGAAACAACGCCGCATCAATGCGCGATCAAGCGATGCAACCGTCGTTGTTGTTCGCTGACGGTTTTGCTACAGAGCATTGTTTTCAAAAATGAATGACCTTATCTTCTCCTTTCTCCCTTCGCTGCCCCCTCTTCTCTCCTCCTCTCCCCACTTAAAGCGTGATATGTCACTCGCTAATTTTAGTGCCTTTGAGGGTTGATGCGCTGCATGAAGGCTGACGTGCACTAGGAAAAAAAATTTTTTTTTTGAAATCCCGTAGTGAAGATTGTCTAAAAGCGTGATGTTTCAGGCCGTTTCCACTTCACGGCAGTAAAAGTCTTTTTTTGCAATTTTTCTTCGAAGCTTCCTGCTTTCTGGCCCAAAAGTCTTGATCCGCAACGTTTTTGGCCGGGAGTGGTAGTGCGCAAAACCTTGTGCAGTGATTCATGACCCACAAATTTGGCTTTGAGCCTGAAAATGGTGATCTGCAGAACTTCAAAAATGTGGGGTGCTCATTTGCGTCTGGTACTGAGTTTTCAACGCCGCTCACGAAGGCTCGCGCAGGCTTGCAAATCAGCAGTTGCACATCATATCATCGGTAGCAGTTTCAAATAAGAGAAAAGCACCTTCACTGAGTCGGCTAGATATTGGAATTGTGGAGAACTGAATTGATGCGCATTTTCTCCTCTTAACTACCTTGTGTCACAGTATTCCTCTTTCTCACTTTTTTGTCCCTTTCTGTTTCCGTATTGAGTGTGAGATCGTTGCGGCAATATCGCAGCTGCCGATATGCGTGCTGCATGTTGTTACGCCGAGCAGAAAATGAGGGGAACCTTTGCAGTAAACTGTTTGGATATTGCACGCAGCTTCATGCAAAAGTTTCCGTCGAGTTAGCACTTAGGATGCGCACACTTGAGCAGCACTGTCCTATCCCCCTCACTTTCTTCGCTGTCACCCCTCTCAAGCGCCTGCACATAATCATTCGGTTACGAGGAATAGTTCCGACCATCTGCGGCCAATTTTTGCTGCAAAGTGGAGACCAGTACCGCCTTAGTGGCTTTCATTTATCTGTTTCAGCTGCGGCAGCGGGTAGCTGGAAGTTCCGGAAGGAAAGGGGAGAAGGGTAAAGGACTGTTTGCCGATGTGTAGGCGGATTTGCGAGTCGGTTAAGACCTTGAAGAGATTGGCCGTAACGCTGCATTTTATTGTGATGTGCAAAATGACAGTAGGCGATTTTTTCTGAGAGCTCCTTGAAAACAGGAACCGTTTATTTTCGGCAAACCGCCACATGTCATGAGAGTAGCGCCAACAGAGACTTGGCGATAGCGGTTCCCATAAGGGAGTGGGAAGGGGGCTGAGAGCATGAAGTAGTCCGCTGGGTATTCTAGCTTATTAGGATACAAAATTGTGAGGTGGGTAGGAGACGCTGTGCGTCTTTTCTTGCGCCCATCGTATCATAATTAAACCATCATGAGGTCAGCCATTCGAATCAGTGGGGTCTTTATGTTTTGAGATCTGGGTTTTTTGTATAGTAATAGCAATGTTAAGTGGTTGTTGCAGAATATAATCGATGTGAGCAATATGGAGGGATCGTTAGTGGCTGGCAGTGACGACCTTACGAGGGCCCATCGGTTCGAGGACGCCATCAAGCAGCACGACATACGCGTGCGTAAGAGAGCTGCGCCAGCATCTTCCGCTACTGGTAGGAATCTTTATTCAAGAAGCGACTCTCACTCAAATAGTTTCAATAAGGCACATGTTGCTGCGCCATGATTACGCAGCAGGCATTAGTGTGGCACCTCATTATTTATTCCCTAAGCGCATCTTCCGCTTCTCTCGTTCCATTCAAATTTATGCATCTTCACCAACTCTGCTATGTTCCACTAAGCATATGTTGGCCCACATCAGCTGTAAATTTGCCGCGTTTAGCTGTCTAAAGTGTTACAGTTCGCCTCTATTACCAGCACATTCACATCTTTCCATCTCTAGCACCTGTTCACTGTGCGGTCATCAATATAAGCCTTTAAACATGTTTAGCCACGTTTGTAATGCAGAATAATGAATGAAAGTATTCTTGTTAGCTAACAGCACGACTAGGTGTGTAGTGGTTATGAGTGAGTCAGTATGGGTTTTTAATGCATCCACTGTGATAGACCCACAGAAAAGAGAAGCGACTGTCGAGTGCTTTTACTGTTCATCACGACACATCAGCAAACCTTAATTTGTGTAGCTTCGAGAAACACAAGTTTCCATCATATTTCAGTCTGTAACTGCTAATGTACCAGAATTCTAAATTAGCTAAAAAGAGATATCGGCCCTGATGTTGTTCTGGGAAAGGACATTGATTTTATCATGCGAATTGGTTGCGAGCGTGAATTTTCAAAATTCCCTGATTCCCATCCAAACTGCGTTGGGCTCGCCGATCTCCCCATATTGGCTGGAAATATCGATCGATACAGGGGATAAGGAAAAGAGAGGAGTGAATGAAATTGGTCATTTACTGTAACGTTGTCTCAACATGTTTTCAGGAGGATTGCAGGGAATAGCAACCGTCAATGAATATATAGTATAGATGAGCTCATTCGTCCTTCTCTGGCCTCGCTTTTTTTCTTTCATACTTCCCTTGCTTATTGAATTCAAACTTACTTGATCCACTTTAAATCGCCGTGTTATTTACGTGTCCTTCCTTTTAAATAACTAGCGGTGGGAGATATAATGGTTTACTTATCGTTTGCAGATTTGTGTTGTGTTTTAGTATTGGTGGTTCGCCAGCTATAGTCGTTGGGTTCCGTTGGAAAATTAGAAAGCTAGTTCTGTGTTTTGTCATTTCTAGGGATATCTCTCTTAAATAACGACTCCGTGTGCTTAGGGGGATGAGTTTTGGTTCGACCTGCAAATGGCGTTTTGAAGTTCTTTTTTGTGCTAGAGTGACGTGGTGTTTGAGCGTCCGATAAGCTGTTACCCCGTTTTCAATGCTAATTTTCATTAGATCCGCTTTTGCATTTATTAAATCCGTCCTTGTTCAGCATGCCGTTAGAAGTCGTGTTGTTTTCCTTCACTGGTTGAGAGTGGACAATTGGATGGAGGTGGTGATGCCGAAGAAGGTGACATGCTGTGTAAGGTGACGGTCGTACATACATTTTGCTACTTGCAAATTTTAGGAGCACAATCGGGCGCTGGCATGGTTGCGACCGTAGAACCGTCATTGCTTAAGGACGTGGGAGCGTATGCGGCTGACTTTTTGGGCCGAGCGCCTTCTTTGGAAAGCGAGGTGAAACAGTTTGCGAAGAGCATGGCAGACGCGATCACCAACGGCATACAGGTGCAGCACAAGGAGGAAATACTCGTGCATATGTCCTTTGGAGACGAATGAACATTTTTTTCTCTTACTCTATTCCTGCACATTTGTTTTAGAGGGTGGAGACAGGGAATATTGGCTCAAAGAATGCGCTTTAGAGCTGTAAACCGCAGTGGGAAGTGGACTCACTAATGAGTCCTTACGCTGATGGGCCTTGTTTCCGATTGAATGGATGAATTCGCACTTCGCCTGTTGAACAGCCCTATTTTAGTGAACGGAAAATTGTATGGGTAAGTTTGTTGGGAAGAGGGATCGGCGTATCAAGCATATCAGGATGTGTTGCAGGAGGTGATCTAAAGGCAGAAATTGCGGGTGGGTTATTAAAGCCATATTTGAGAGTTTCAGAGCATACTGTGTCAGAGCATGCGTTCGAAAATCCTAAGGGAGAAACTAGAAAAATGATCCCGCTAACATTGTCATGTGACAGTGTCTTGGAAACCTTTTGACGTATGCATAAGACTGAGAGCTTATTTCAGCATCAACAGGCAGGCGCAATAAGAAAATTTAGAGTTAAACTAGGGTTTAAACTGTTTCAAAAATCTGGCTTTCGAAGTAGGCTAAGATAAGTCTGGGCAACAGACTGGTAGCTGAAAGAGAGCGAAGTGAGCCGTAAGTCATAAGGAAATCTCTGGGTTACTCTTCTTATAGTTGCCTGGGCCAGCTAGCTCAATTTTGCATCTCAGGTTTTACAGAATCCCGCTTGTTTCCCCGTCTCCCTCACCCCTTCCTTCACCCCGTCCATTTTTCGTTTGGAGAGAGAAACCGGAGGGGTGAGGATTTTCTGTTTTAGTTTCCCCCAAGGCAGAGGGGATTGATTTACTCCTTCTCTCCTCTGACTACGCTCCTAGTTACGTCTTGGATTATTTCGCGAGTGATGGCGAGAGAAGCGTTGTGAAATTTAATGAAAACTTCCACATATTGCAGTTTGGTTGACAAATTTTTGCTTGGCTAAGGCACTTATATCCATAAGTAAGGTTTCCGACCTGCTGCTGCTTCTCTCCACCATCCCATTCGGCTAAGCAGGTGTTTGATATATTTCATGACACTGTTGCCTTTGTTTTTTACTGCTGAAGTGGCGATATTTCACTGGTGCTGTTGAATATTTCAGTGTGTTCTTGGCTCCGTTTTTACTTGCTTTCTTTTCCCTAAATGCGATCTGTTCATCGGTTTTGGCTGTGTTTGCTATCATTTTCCCATAACGCGTACCGCCATTAGAAGAATCCTGGCGATGAAGAGAACGACAAAACAGCGAGATGGCCAGAATGTGACAGATTGGTGTATTGTCGAAGGTTGTGCTGTATGCAGCGATGCTTCATAAATTGGAAGGAAGTGCTCTTGAAATAATTTTGCAAAGTAAAGTTAATTAACAAAAATTTGAGCAATAGAGTAGGGTATTTTGCTAAATTTTTGGCACTCAGCTCCCGCTGCGGTTGAGCTCATTCCGAAGTGCGGAAAAGGTCGGTTGTTGATGGTCGTTGTGCACGGGTGGTCTTAGGTATTTTAAGATATTGCTTAAGTTCATTTCGAATGTCAAGTCGTTCGTTTACCGTTTCGCTTGCTTCTGTGTGATAACCGATCGCAAGACGCATCATCAGCATATCACGCCATATCAACACTCATCGCGTTACACTCATGTAGTATGTGCAGTGATCGCTCATGGCACATAAGAGGCGTTGATCTAACATCAGCTTATGCAGTACTCTATTAGCAGTGCTGTTTATGGTTTCATGGTTGTCACAGTGCGAATTCTGTAAAATGGGTCTTAAGGGGCTATTGATAGCCTTCAGTACTTCTTTGTTTATGCTGCACACACCGTACAATTAAAATGGCATTCGTCGGTTACGCGAAGGTTGGTTTTGCACCGAATGAATGTTGCCTTAAGTATTGATATTCGGGATGCGCGTTTGTCGAAGACGGGAGTTGAGTTACTATGAGGAATGTTTCTGTTTGTTGCCTCGTCATATGAGCGCACGGAAGCAGTCGAGAAGTTGCCTGTTCTTTCTCGTGCCTACATATTTCGAGAATTCTTAAGAAACCAAATTGATTGATGCCTTTGTAGAAGAGCTCTGTTAATTTTCTTCTGCAGTCAAGGGAATTCTCTCACTTTCCCTCACATCTCACTTGCCCTCATTCACATTCGCTAAGAGTTTGTTGCGTATCGGTACCGGAAAGAAAATTCGAAGTGACTAGGTTGCTTTCATAAGTGTATTGTGATACTGCATTTGATTTTGTACGAAGCTTTGCTACGTTTCATTGTAGTAGATTTATGTTCCGTTATGACGTTCTGGATAAATTTGGCATCTTTATTCAAGAAACAACCAACGGCTAACGTCAATTGGCATTTGATCAAATATACGTGCACGTTGGTGCCCAACAAATGACGTCCATTTTGGCAAAAGCAGTTTTAAGGGCCGTTTGTGATTGGTTGGTACAACCAGCGCTCAAATTATGGCACTGCAAAGCTGAAATCAACCTTCGCGTCCAGGCGTGTCTTGAAAGTGGGTAGGAATGGAGGCCATAGCTTAGAAAAGCGGAAGCAGTTAGTTGTTGAAGGGCATCTTAACATTTGTCTAACAAAAGGAGGGAAGTTGGAACTCCGATTTCGGCCATATTTTGAAGATGGTTGTAGATGGGATGATCACATGTCACCACCGTATTGGGCGTTTAACGCAATGCATACCGAGTTATCTGTAAACTTGTGCAGGTCGCGAGAGGTATGGCGGCGAATGGCCGGAACTGAGGTGTGCCGAGTTGCATATGTTGAAGGTCAATCAGTGGTTCACGTTCGCCTGTAGTTTTTCGCTGGTTTTGCTGTAGATGAGATGGTGCCCTTCACTATCTTCTTCCTCACTGCTTTTCACTTAATTAAATATTCCAATTTTTGTTCCTGATCACTTTTTTGCGTCTATAAGAACGATTAGTCAAGTCGAATCAAATCTGAACGCAGCAGATACGTTACACAAAATTGCGGCGCTTTGAGTATGTAAATCTTTCAGCGATGTTGAGGGGAACATTACACCGCTAAGAAGATGCCTTTGCGGATAATGGGTACGGTGAATGAAATGATTTTAGTAGAGATGGAGCAGCTCGTCAATAGGGACGATGTGTCAACTGATGGGAAAGATTGCATTCTGGTAGAAATGCCGCAGTCATACAGCGAAAGTAATAGTAAAGGATTTAGTTACACACAATCACCTTATAAGAAGGTGTCGTAAAGTCAAACTGGCGACAGCTTCTGAACTGCATCCAACATGGACGGCCAAATCTCAGTACTGTAGAGTGCCTCGCAAAATCAAAACGATGAGTCAACCATAGGCGTGAAACGAGTAGATAATATAGGGATGCAACGATAAAATGAGAAGTTTTTTGTCTTTGACAGTTTCGTTTACGACAGCTTTTGGAAGGTTCTGATAGTTATTAGTTCACAACAAGAAAGATATTGGAAAAATGGGATCATGCTTCATCTTCCCAATTCCATGGCGATAGATTCCGACTCGAAGCATCATTCATCTCGGTAAATAAGTGCAATAAAAGCGGTCGGGTTGCGCAGCGCCATACAGCACAGTTCACTGCCCACTGCGAGAAAGTTTCTGAGGGAATCAATGAATCAGCAGTCCTTTTCGAAGAATATATGCGACTGCTGACTCCTAGTTATGGACGCAAGGACGCCACAATGAATATAAGCTGGAAACGTTTAATCAAAACGAAATCAGTGAGAAACAGAGAAAGACAGTGGTGGAAATGACCTCACGCTAGTACAAAAAGCCGAAGGACACATCTTGGATTCGAAGCAGTCTTCACCGCTTACAGTCCACAAACTGCATCCACCGCGCCACAACTCTCATGCGTCACAGCGGGTTGCAACTCGCACAGGTAAGTTTATTTCAGTAATAACTCGTTACGCAACACCCACTATGGGCTTGGTTTGTGATCCGCTTGTCGAGGGCTACCTAACCACAAAATATAACCGAAACTGGACAATATTTTGTAGTTGGGTTTCCCTTTCATTCTTTGCAAGAATGTTTTTGAATACCGTTTTCTCAAGAACCTGCTCGTTTGGTTACAACGCTGTAGCGAGTCGTCGAAACATGCAATGCTGACTGAATGATCACAGCCGTCAAAGCTGCATCGCTTTATGTACGTGAGAATGATGGTATTGGGTGTTACGGGAATGGGACTTGATAAGAGCTGTCAGTATAAAGCGCGGTGTTTGCTTTGTGGGAAAGGTTATTCAGCGAAACATTAAAAAGTATCAACTATCGAAACGCTGTAGGGTGCACCCTGTTCGCAGTTTTGCTGTTTTCGTTGTCGACACTCATTTAAGCGGCAGTTTGAGAGTATTTGGGCAAAGCACTTGTGCTTAAAAAAATGATCTTTCATCGTTTTTTTAAGTCTTCGATGTGAATGAGGAAATGAGTCATCAAAAGAAGTTAAAGTCAACAAAGCAGTTGGATGACCACGCGACATGCTTTCTTCGGTGCTTCCATTTACCTGTAATGGAGACGAGCACGTGCTTATTGTAGGGAAGAAGCGTATGTTGATACTGTGAAAAAGAACGCCTCACCATGTGTGCGCCGGGAGGCACCCATTGGGACGTTGAGGCCATCGGTGCCAGAGAGCTGCTAAAAAACAAGATGGGGCGCTTTATCTTCAGCAATAGTTCGGCAGCTTTAAATACGAAAAGCGTATGTCTACTGTCGTCGATGTGCAAAAAGTTCTTATTCATATGCGCCGGAAGTTCGGTTGCAGCAAAATTATATTTAATACATTTAAGCGTACTTACACTTCGCAAAATTTTTATCAGAAGCGGCTGTTCGTTCTTGTTCACTTTGGAGAGTAGTTCTGCGATTTCGACGATGGCGGTACGGTGGGCATTCATCGTTCATTAGTCACCACTAGTGGTAACTAATGAAGACAAGTAAATATCAGTCTGTGCTTGCTTTATGCACTTCATCGTAAGATATGTCTAGTGAGTACCTGGGAAATGAGGATGTGAATGAGGCAGCTGAAATCTTTGCCTCTAACGTTCAGAAATGATTTCAAATTACTGTCGCCAACACTTCCTTCGAACTAGTCAAAAAAAACGAAATTGATGAAAGCGCGTTATAGGTTGACTTATTTGGCACTCAGGGCCATGATTTGCTAGACCACCCACATGCACGCTCTACCTAATCTCGACTCGTTCCTGCCCCGGCCGGATTGGATCACGCATGAGCGGCCTTATTCTATTTTTGGAAGATTACACGAGTCTCCCAAATCTAAAATTTCTGTGCAGTCCCTCTGTCTCTCTCTCCCGAATACGAAGTGATGGGGAGGAGTCCCCAGCGTACGAAATGGAAAGAGCAAGAAAAATCGAGAAGATCAAAGCCAAGAAAAGCTTCGAATTAGATAATCAAAAAATCGGCAAAAATCAAACAGTAAAAACTCAGATGTGAAATTATTTCAGAAAGCAGCTCACTTTCCCGTCTGACTCTCTTACAGCGTCTTAAAGAAGAGATGTTACTGCGAAAAAAAACAGTGCGTCGTTGTGTCTCTTCACACATTTAGCGTTCGGTATGAAAAAGTGCGAAGGTTGAACGATTTTCTCAGCACCGAACAAATACGCTGCAGTTGCAGCCCGTCAACGCGTAGCTTTCTAGGCTCTGGTATACAACAGAGCCGTAAGCGCTGTATGCATGTTTAAAGCTGCCTTCTCAGTCATAAACAAAGTACTTTAGTCTCCAAAAAGTATTCCAGTCGTTTAAGCACGTAACGAAGTCTATCATCGACGGACAGTGCCACTGTTTTGCTCTAGCAGACTCACTTTGGGCAAAATTGCAGACCGACTTTCTGTTTGACTCAGACATTGTTCCAGGTGAAACGCTGGCATTTGCAAAGGTGGAATCTCGTTGGTGCAGGACATTATGTAAAACAGCGTGATGATAGTGTCGCTGAACTGAACGTGATAAATGTCGAGGTTTCAGCTTCGTATCAGAAATTAACTTGACTGAATTTGTGGAAGTATTAAGCGTTAGCAGTTAGTTCAGAAATGATATGCTTAACGAAAGGCTATGAAGAACAAATGAACAAAAGTGGCGACAGTTGCAAGTGGAGATGGAGCTGACACATGCGAGGCGTGGTTGAGACTCGCGGTGGCCAGGTCACGATTGCATCGCTCTCCCTTGCACGCGCACAGCAATTCCTCCTCTTCACTGTCCATCCACTTGTGTGAGCAACCCAGCTGCATCTAAAAAGTACTCAGAAGTCAGTTCAGACGACCTCAACGGCCGTTTTATTTATGGCAGCAATGCCCAACATTTGGAATGACACGAGGGAAAAGATTAAAGTGATCATTTGTAATGTCAGCAGCACATCTGTGTCATCTTAGCTTTTACTTTAAAGCTTACTGTGAGTCATGTAAAAGCCGCTGTGGGGATGTTTTTATTCTCATGAGACATGTATTTATTTTTGTCACTTTTGCATACTTTTTGAATACTTTATGAATACTTCTGCATACTCACATAGTTCATTCCTCTAAATGAAAGCTCCCGAGCTTTTAGCTGCTGCGGTCCTCGCAGGGGAAGCTTGTGTGCAAAGTGACACTAGTATTTGAGGAGTGGGATGGATTCCAGTTTTCGCAAATTACAGCAAAAAAGCTATTGTCCCTCAGAGCTTGTTGATATGTAGGAACGTCATCTATTAACAGTTTGTTGTACTGCCAAACACTTACGCTCTTTAAGCATTCTCTGCCTCTGACATCGTTCCGAAATCTTACCATGTGGGAAGGCTGCTTTCAGAACATAGACTTCCAGTTAAAAGAAGGACCTTTTTCTTAAGGGGATTTCTATTCAAAAGAAGGGGTGTGTCCATTTTTCAGGCATCCCAACAGGTGGTTTCGATTAAAAAGAGCTTGTTTTCAAGAAAATATGGTATTTTATGTTTGTCTGATCAGTGGTTTCGCGACTGTTATTGTGCCAGCGCGCTAGTCCTCTCCATTAGCGAATTTTTTATTGAAACGGAATGCAAACGGTTATCACTCATTGCGTTCATCACTGCACATTCGCGCTCCTCAAATCATTTCAATTACTTATCTCAATTTCAAGCTATCGCAACAATGTCTCTACGCTCACTACTCTATGCATCATAGTGCGATGGTCCCCCAGAGATGGGCACACTACTCCAGTTGGGGTAATTTTACAGTCTTTGCTGAGATAGCAATAGTGAGCATTCTCATTTGTTTGCGACTCACAAACGGAACAGTTTGCGCTTTGGTAGTTTCACCCACCAAATCAGCAGGCTTCGTGATCGTCTGGTAAACCATACAACATGCATTCAGATTTCCATCCGCCAGATACGCCTTACAAGTCTCATGCGAAATACCCGTTTTTATGCGCTTTAGTATATTTGCATATGCAAAGCGCGTTATGGCAAGGTCATGTGTCGCGAATGAGTGTTTGCGTGTACTAACTAACTTGTCTATCCGGTAGTTTCAAATTGGAAACCGCTAAATTAGAATTACGAAATTTCACACGTATTTTCCACATCTCAGTGTCACCTTCCGTATCCGATCAATGTCACCTCTGGGGAGTTATAT
>JPKZ01002554.1:708955-720050 GCA_000803305.1 Toxocara canis | reverse complement strand
CTGGGTTGCGCGCGGTTGCGGATTGTCACATCGCATGTTCGACCAGTTGGATTGCAAAAAAAACGTTTAATGGAATATTTGTATAAGCGGTCCAGCAGGGACAGCGTTGAACTTTCATTGTTTGCTAGCAGTTTGTGAAATCGAGTAGTTTGATGGATGAGTTGTTAAAACGCATATGGTGGCAGGCGGGCGGTAGTCATTCCAGTTTTTTACCTTCTCGGTTTGCTCCTCTAAAAATTTCGACACGTTTCGCTCGTCTCGTCTTAAAAAGCGCGTGATCGCTTGCTAGCATCGTCATTAAAATTTTCTGTTAGCTCATTTCGTGAAAGCGAAAATTTCCATATGTTGGTAATGCGTCAAAACTTTTTGTTTCGCCATGCTTGCTAGAAAATTATTAAAGATCATATTCAAGATCCCACTCGTTCGTTGTACCCCCCAGCAGTCCAAAAAATTGCTTGATCTTTAGCATGACGAAGGTATGCTCAGCTTGATGTGATGTAGTAATGATGGATCACCCAATCGAATGAAGACGATAGCCATCAGAATATGAATCTGGCAGTTGTAGAAACCATTGATAGTGCGATACGATACGAACGATAGAGGGCGTTTGTTATGTTTTAGTGCCTAGTACATTTGTCGCATTATAATGAATTGAGGGAGAAGAGGGAAGGGTGTATAACGTGGATGGAGGGAAATTTCTAATTGGTGGCGTCGCGTGCAAATTGAATAGATCGGGCATTGGCTACAAATTGACGTGTTATGTTTCCTTGTGGTGCGTATGTGTAAAAAGCGATTTGAGCACCATGCGAATTTCGCACGTGATATGCAACAAGCTATTGACAGTTTGCCATTTCTGGGGGGCAGTTAGCCCGATGTAACTCATTTTAAGTCATTCAGTGTCATATAGAGTAACATCAAATGCGGTGCTGAAATGACGTGTTAAAAAAAGTAGGAAAATAAGAAGTTAGCAGCTAATGAAGTAAACAATTACTATACGTACGATAAACTGAGCGATCATGTATTTAATTCTATTGAAGAGAAGATGATAAAGCTCAGTGCGTTCCTAGTTCAATCAAATATCTTATATTCACCATGTCATCAATGGCTCAATTTTTAAACGGCGAGCACCTTCCATAATTTGATGGTTCATTCTTTTCAAGGAAGCGTTGCCACTTACCCTTGAAAACCAAATGCGTTGAGATGTCCTGAACTAATAGTGCTGAAAGCTCAGTTCGATCATAGGAAGAGAGCACTAGTGCAGCACTGCTACAACACAAATCAAGTTATCGAAGCGAAAGTTATCATCATTCCGAGCTTTTGATGAGTTCACTATATCTGTTAAAAATGTGACCTCATACTCTGAGAGTTTACTGCTCGTCATCATTATTATGTGGTATAGCTAACGTATTCGTTGTGAGCAACTCAAAAATGAGGGAGCAAAAAGGTTATGGCGAACCTGGTAGCTATCCGTGACGTTGATGCAACCTTGTCGTTCGTTCAGTAATGGAGTGGTCGTCTGCGCACGCTGTCCACCGAAGAGAAGCCTTTGTGTAGCATATGTGCAGAAGTGACCCACGCAGCTGTTCTGCTTACAAGATGCTGTTACCGCACTGTCATGTGCGCTTAGCTCACAGTTAACACAAGTCTGCAGTGTCAGCGACTCGTCGTAACCTCTGCAATCCGCACCACACTTTTTAGTACAAATAACCACCAAAACCCCAACAACTGCCACTCGTTCTTCGTCCTATATCTCTACTACTGTGCAGTAACAAGTGATGCACGTTGATGACTGTACACAATTTGTAGTTGTCCATTCTAATGATGGATAATTACACATTGCTTATTCTGGTTACACTTCGAATATGAAGGGCAGAGATGGCGAACGAATGAGCTATGATAGAGATGGAGAAGTGAGTCGGTCATGTGCGGATGTCATGTAAGATACGCGCAACAGTAATGTGAAATAAGGTAAATGTGTTACGAAAAGCAAGATATGTTTCAACTAGTGTTACAGTTGTGGAATTACGCTCGTGTTTGGGAAGGTATACTGCTTATAAGGCCTGCTCAAAAACGCTTCTTTTGTTTCCTAATAAGGTAAGCAACAGAAACTTTCTGAATTGAATTGGAGAAACCACTTTAGTAACAATTTGGAAGCCTTTTAAAAGGTTAGCACAGTAGCACTTCATGCATTTTAAGTTGAAATTGTTCGTTCCGCAAACGTTTAAAGATCAAATGAATGCTCAGCATGACAAAAGCATTTCTACGTGGATGGCGTTCAAACGTTTCATTAAGACGCGCTCTTTTAATAGGTAGTGGACAATAGCTTTGTTCTTGAGATCAGAACTAGCGCAATTTGCACCAGGTTATCACAATCGTTGTATTTCTTTACCTTTTTATCGCCCAAAAAGTCACGTTAGCTTTAAAGCCGTGCTTTATATTCGCTGCCGTTTGCAACGTTCCGTGCTGTTCAAGCCCCGGTTTTTGTCTCATGGATTGCATTGTACGGTTTCTGAGTTCGTTGTGGCAAGCCCGAATTATGGGCAATAATAGTCGACGCTGAACGCAGTGGGGCTGATGCGATAAGGTTTCGAATGGTTGCACTAAAGACCGAAAAACGAGCGAGTGATGTCAATTGGTGAAGTCGAAGCAAACCATGAAGTCGGTCACTCATCTCGCTCGTTTGATACCCACTGTTGTGATCTTTGAGGAAGCCGTTCCGACTAACAAATTAAGAGCCGCACTGATACATGTTTTTGACATCGATGGCATCATTACTCGCCAAACGATCAATGCATATCAAATGAGAAATAGGGAATGTTAACCAGTCAATAAATGCAGACAGAGGAATATATCAACGCAAGCATAGCTTTGATTGCTTCGATTGAACGTGCATGTTTACCAGTTTGACAAAGTATCCACCGGTGGTGCAATGAATTGTTGATTGAGAGAGGCAGAAACTAACGTAGAGCTTATGAGGGATCGTGTTCGTGTGATTCCTTCCGACTGACCCCATGGATAATAGGTCCTATAAATGGCGTTACAGTTGTTCGTGTTGCAGATACAGTGCTTTCGAGGTTTGCCTGTACCCCTGAAACTCATTTCGCTATCTAACAAAACATTATTCGTGATAACCTAATGTTTGCAGAAGCTAATGAAACGACCAATGTGCATGAATGGAAAAATGGTGGCGCTATAACTGTTCGTTCATAGTTTATTAGGCGAAATCTAGCAAATAATAATTGTGACATAACAAATCGTGTAATATGTCGCTTGCAGGAATATCTTTAACTATTATTTAACTCATAAATAACTATATAAGGTAAAGGGCTATGAGTTCTCACTTAGGTAATCGTTGTGCGCCCTGCAAAAAGTCCTCAACAAAAGCACGAATTTTATTCACGCAGATGTTTTTGTGTAATTCAACTTTATTTTTCTAATTTTTCGTCTCATATTTCTGTGCTCGACGTTCTCTGCTATCTCCGTATATGATATTCTCATTTCTTTTTGTTTTGTTTTCTTCATTCAATGCAGTCGAGCATCCGTTTGAAGCTTGATGGCTAAATGGAGAGTTGAAACGTCGACCTACTAATCGTTATACATAGCCTTGTGCGGCGATAGAGCAGTTCAGGACCATTGTAAAAATAAGGCAACGATGGAGGGCCGTATCCACAGCCAGCAGCTCCTGAAATCACGAAAACGATGAGGGAATAGCGTTCATGAATCGATCTATACACATTTCCCCAAGCTTTCAATGCCTGTTCTACTGTATATTGTTGTGCTCTGTGCATAGCATTCAGCGAGTGTCAAGGTTGAATTTCAGGCCGATTCCGCGGTAGGAACAGAAAAGCTTCCACGCCCGTTGACACCTGTTCAGTGCAACTGTTTCACGCTTCCAATACGAAGATATTCGCACGGTCGAAATTTCCTCGCAAAAAGGTAGAGATAATTATATTCATCCAGCATAACGTTCTATATACAAGCATCACTGGTACTGGTCGAAGTCAACGAGCTGCACGTTGGGAAATGCAGAATTCTGCTGTTATTTCTGGCTGAAAGCAAGAAAGCACCTGTGGTGGAGTCCTCATGGCACCATTGTCCCTGGCAGCTCTCTCCACAGTCCGGCTCACGATCTGAACACTTGCGACACGTTACGTTCCGCCTGTGCATCGATCGAATGAAGATCATATCGTTACAAAATTCACCTCAAACTCTCGCAGTTATTTAAAGAACTGCAGAGTTCTCGACAGACTGCATACTTTCATCTTCTTTATTTAAAGAAAAGATGGTGAAGGCGTAACATACTGAATAACAAACAGTTATAAGAAAACTGACAGAGTTTCAGCAGTAATGTTTGTTCTTGATGAACTTTCTCAGTTTAACTGGTACTCTTTGAGAAGTACTTAGCTACTTTCGGAATGCCCTTTTTATCCTCCACTTCCAGTTCCAAATCTGGACTACCTTCTGGCATTCTCCATTATCTAAATGCGAACCAGTGGAAAGGAACTGTAAAATTTTGCGGCGAAGCTACAGGTCACCGACGAAATCCGCTTCTTACTTCAAGGGAGACTGAGGTAGTCATTCGAGTACAAAAATTGTGGAATTAATAATTTTTCCTATCTCTTTCTCTATCTTACGAGAAGAAAACATCGAACTGTGTGGTAGGCAATAGGGCGTTCTCATTTGGATTGGTGTGACCTCGTTTTGCGGCCACATCTTCCTCAAACGACCGTAATTAAGCACACCAACGATGCAGCGGGTAGTGTGCACCGCTATGACATTAAAGATTTGCTTTGCCGAGCAAATTATCACCGAGCATAGTTTGATGCGGTATATGTTTAAGTGGTGAACCAGACGAAGTTGCTGTTAGAAAACAAACGAGCACTTAAAATGGACACGCAGGCGATGTGAACAATGCTGACGAGGTGTAAGAATAGCAAGCACATGTCTCGGCTAGACGTACCAGAACGAACGAGGAGATCTATGAATTTGGCTGTGAGACCGAGTGTATTAGCACTATAATAGGGATTCAGTGCCACAAAAAAATAAGAGAAGTAGCAGAACGTGGTCAGCTATGTAGTTGTGAGAATGATTGGTGAAAAATCGCTGAGTTTAGGCGTTGCTATTTCAAGGGAGCCTTAATTGATTTCACTCGGAATTACGCTCCGTTTCAGTCTGTCAGTTCTGGAATCAGTTTTCAACGTAGACTTTTCTCGGCCTGCAGAAGGTCGCTTCTCAGTGAGAGATGCTCATAATGATGCCATCACTTTGATGTCGACAGGTGTTAAAAGATGGAATCTGACGAACCAGCGCAAATACACTGAATGTGGTCGTGAAAATGGTCGTAATCACACCCAAAATGTGTCCTCGACGGTCGCTTAACACACCCCTTCGTGATGCGGTAGCGACCCGGTACATCGGTCGGTTTGCGCTCTATGAAGCAGTACTCAGATTCGCAGGAGCCCATCTGAAAAAAACGGGTCACTCAACGCCAACTTGTAAAATCAACATATTGCATAGCTGCTATGTGTACCATGCTAACAGTGCTTAGCCAAGCCGTCCATATGTGCAGTTGTTTGGCTAGAGCTCGATGAAGAAAATATGAACAGTCTGTGACACCAATTAAATAAATGTCACTCAGACAACATACTGGTTCATCAGCGTCCGCATGACGCTTTCATCGATAGGTCCCGTTCAAATCATTCGTTAACTCAATCCCGTCGAGAAATGGGACTCGTTAAGTTCAACGTGCTTCACGAGTGGACACGTCAGTAAAGTCACACTATATTTTTATGTTGAGCGGGTAAAAAGGGTGCCTTGTGAGGCCAGTCCAAAGCGAAGGTTCGTCACATTCTCGCCAGCACGTCTGAGACAGGAACATCTATTCTTCCTCTTCACCTTTCTCGATGATAAATAATTCCGCTGAAGCCGTCGACAGAGAAATTTTGAGGAATATTTTACGGAGCAAAGTACGTTAATTCGGTTTTGCCCGATATTTCTACTGCGATATGGCATGCCTTTATATAGAATTTTAGCGATGGAAACCGTTATGAGAAGGTATCCGTGACTTGAAGTAGGGATGAATTTTGAAGAATGCGAAACAATGAAAACAGCTAAATATGATTGTTATAAAGGCCGCACTTTGTCGCAACGGCAATCACCAGAGCTTTTTTTTTTGCTTTTCTTATTTTTCACACTCGAATTTTGTTGAAGAGATGAAGGAATGAAGCATTGCTGACATGAACAATAATAGCTGCATCTTCCTTGACTGCTACTGGTTTTGTGCGGAAGGTGGGAAAGTAGATTTTGGTGTGTTGTTGGAGGGAGTCAGATACCACTTCGCTAACTAGATGCGACCATTTCGTTTATGCGAGAGCGCCGATGCACTGCGCATAACACACGTGTGCATTATTATCCGACTAAATGCTCCGGTGTAAATTTGAGTACAAAATTGCGCTGTTTTTACACGCCTGTTGTTGTCGTAATTCTTGTTGTGCCTGCCCTTCGGCTGAAAGCAACAATTCAAAACTGAAGGCGATACAAATTTTCAGACTCCAAACAATCGTAATTCAAGACAATAATCATAAACAGCCGCCTTTAAAACGTACTACAAAAGGAAGTTATTGTTGTCATATTGAGCAAGAATTAATGACAAACACTGTCTCACTAGTGCACGCATCCTGCCTCCGGGGACAGTAAACAATGAAATGAGATAGGTAACGAGCCTGGCAGTTGCACGGCTCGCTATAGCAGATTCCAGCACACGAATAACACTTAGTGGCCGCGAAGGGGACGCTGAACACCGATGCGAGCATGAACAGTACTCGCATTTCACTCGCCGATGCGCATTCTCGCTCTCTAGAACCCGTTGAAATTTGAGCGATACTTGTTCCTATTTTTACGTGTTGTTTGTCGCATTAACGATAAATACGATAACGGCCAACAACGGCCGACGAAATTGAAACATTATTGTGATCCTTCGCCTCCATTATACAATATGTCTCAGTTCTTTCCCGTTTGCGTCATCCTTAATTCTGCATAACATATACAAACCCAACATTGAATAAGCATGCTTGCATCCACAATGAGATATTAATGACGCACATTTGCCTTGAGGTGTCAGGTAGATACGAGGAGAAGGAGCACAAGACAACTGTTGTCTTCGTGCATCTGAAATATTGAAAAGTTGCCTATATCGCATAAATTTTTATTTTGGAGAGTTTATCATTGAATTTTAAGACGTATGTTCAACTGTAATAAACATTGCTAGGTCTCAAAGGAGAACGTCTTTCGTCGTTGGCGTTACCACTGACAATACGGAATTCTTTGCAAAAGCAACTTTTCGAGAGCGTTTCGAGTTTCGCAACGTCGAGGAGGCCTTGAAACACACCGAGAAGTGCGTATGTTTGGTTGATCCATCAAATAATGGAAAGTCCGCTTTAATGAGATTGAATGAATATGACCTAAAGTTCACAAAATCACTTGTTTCGATCCGCCTTCTTGACGAGGATTGTTGCGAGTCCGAGTTGATATGCTGTCGGTCGATATGACATAAATCACCGCATAAGATGCATAAAGGATGTTGTTATACGATGATAACTGGTTTTGATGTTTCAATAAAATTTAGACCATCACTCCAAAACAGAGCTTCAGAAATGCGCACCTCATGATCTCGAGTGAGGAGAAGAAAGACTGCTTTTCGTTTAAGGATTCCAACGTTCAAGAGTTATTTGTGCAGTTACAAAGTATTGCAATTTCATGTTTCTTCTGTTCAATAAGTGCTCAGTTCTAATTTCATTTCCACAGCAATTTTATTCAACGCTTTCCTTTTTTTTCTTTCTTTCAGAAAATCCGACGTGCATGAAATTGTACCCACCGCTTTTTTCCTTCATGTGCTTCTGGCGGCGCGTAAGCTCGTGTCCGTCTACCGTAAACGTACATTTGCAATCAACTTAGCAAATCTTGAACCAAGAAAGAATTTGAGAATTCGATTTCAATTTGACTTGCTCGTTTATTCAATGCGATTGTTTCGAGTGTGATCGTATGGTACATCACCGATTCAGACAGAATAAACTTTGGCTTGCTGAACCTTCGTTCCATCAAGCCAAAATTATAGCAAGGCGCCCTTTGGTATGGGCAGTCGGCTAATAAATGAGAATAGAAGTATTCCACTTCATTGTATCATCCGACTAAACTGGTACGGATTGATTATGTAACGAACATGCCAAGAAAACTATAGCAAAAGTACAAGCGAAATCCCTGGCGCAAATGTGCAAACAACAATTTGGCGAGGTTGAAAAAGACGTAAAGAAAAATTTAATTCCTGTGTTCAGCTTAATTCAAATAAAACTGTCGCGATGACGCTCACAACGTTATCACACCGGTTCAATTTTGTGCATGGTACACAGCTCCGATCACGTAAACGCTAGTGCTAATAATAGAAGAAAATTCCTCACTCATGGAACGCCGACTGCATTTTGATGACCACAGATTTTCATATTTTTTTCTTCCAAATATTTGGCGTGCCTATGATTACGTGTGCTTTGCACATTTTTGTCAACCAAAAAAGTTGCAGTAGCAGCGAGCAAGTGGGAACGTGACGTGACGATGGGAGGGCATCCATAAAGAAATGCGGTGTACATGTGCGCAAGGTAATAACAGAGGTGAAGCATTTGCAAGAGAGTATCTGGCTCTTATTTTTTCTTCCACCTTTGCACCTAAACGCCACTTGCGCTGCACAGTGTTTACGACCTGCATGCTTAAAGCTTTTATGCAGAAATAGAAACTCATGAGTGAAAATGATGCGAGAAATTGATACATTTAAGTTAGGCCGGTTGTGACCGCATCAATTATGATTCACACACAAACCCACGCATACAACAACCCTTCAGGCACAATGCTAGAAAAATTCAGAGTGGAAAGCTCATTAATTGGCGAACACCCAATTTGCTATTGCGCTTTGCTAACAGCCGTGCAGTCGGTCACGCAATTGTTTGTGTAGTGTCACGCGATACCAGTTCTATTGGTTGGCATTGCTGCTCGATGGTTAAATGCTTGATCAAGCCGTTGTCACGGCATTTGCTTGGTGACTATGAATAACGGGGGCACGTAGTGCAACGCAACGACTCGCTATTTTTGAGGCACCGGAAGCAGTTTATGCATAACGCGAAAAATGCAACTTACATGCTTAACAGTTGAGTTTTTATCACTTCTTTCTTCATTCAGCAACACACTATCGTCAATAAGGTAAAGCCGAGTAATGTTTTCGCATTCGCAGCATTGAAGATCAGGCTGACCAAACTCTAACGAGTTGCACTATAATGAGACTGTATTGTTTAGTGGCCATAAGAAAGGGTTCCTGGCATTGAAAATGCGCGTAGCGAGAGGCCATCGATGCGCAGCGCATTGGCATCTGTAAGTTGGCAGCACTATTGCTTATCGAAAGAACGTGAACGCTTATCTCTTGATGCGCAGTACTCAAGGTCCCACTTCAACGAGTCAAGTGAGAGAAGCACAAGCACGCAAGAGCGACCAAGAGGCCGAGACGAGAGTCAACCCCAGAGTTAGGCCGAGTGCGATATCACTGAGACGCAAATGCGAAAGCAGCATCGCTCTAGTGCTAATCATCCAAAGAGCATTATCCGTATTATATGCGCCTTAGAGCGCATCTGGGCGTCGTCCCGCTAAATGGTAATTAGCATCGCTTCAAAATCGTTGCTTGTATTCAGTTCGAACATTTCATTAGGCATTCTCTTCTCTCCACTATGAGCATTTTATCACGTAGTTGCTGCCAGAATTTAGTAATTACTGCACTTAAGTTTAACAAATTACAGTTCTACTTTGCGCAGTTGTTGCACGACTAGATTGTTACATTTATTCAAGCTCATCGTCGCTCTGAAAAGCAATCTTGAGAAAAAAGCAATCTATTCATGCGTCAGAGTGGGCCTTCATGTAGTTTTCCGTTTCGTTCAACTGTTCAGGAAATTTTTTTCTCAATGAAACATGCATATCCTAATTTCGCGGAAAAAAGCTGTTTAATTTGCTAATTTGCTGGCTGTTGGAGAACAGGTTGAGGGTATAGATTAGGGAGCAGAAGCATCGTCGGCGGGGCTGAATGATTTATACGTTTCTGTGATTTGTATATGTGTGTATTTTTCTGTTGCAATAACCTGTGAACTGCATAAACTTCCTGAAAGGTTCATTTGCGGCGACCTCCCACCTGTGCCGTCTGTGCCATCTGGCCGTTACGACACGCTATCGACAACTGAGATTTTTTTTTCAATAGGCAAATCGGAAAGCTTTGCATGGCGCTGGCAAGACATGCGATTTGGCGGTTCATCCATCGAACCTGCCTGAATCACAAACCATTTGCAGATGACAAGCTTCCAGATTTTTCACGACTCGACTGCTCAGATAAATCTACCAAAGACTCATCTTCCCGCAACCCAGCTTGTGAGCTAAGTTATCCGAACGATGAAAATGCATGCAACTTTTGCTTCGTTTAGGAGGGTATAACTTCGTTGCTTCCTTCGAAGCGGGTGCATTGTTTTGTAGTCGAGGAGAAGAGGTGATCCTAAAGTGTAGATTATGTCCACCGGATTGCACAACCTCTTCAGCTGAACACCAGGGGACAGACAAACGCATATACATATGCAAAGGCGCGACGCCGGCATAATTTGCTTTACAAATTTCGAAGGTATCGAAGCGCATAAAAAGTGATAAAAACGTAAACGAAAAGTACTTAAGATATGTAATTATGTAGCTTTCTAAGCTATTATGGATATGCAAAATACTGGTGCGGCGATATGCCTTTTTCGAGATAAGATGCTGAATGCACAGTGCGGAACTGCTCACTCCGATTGACGAAATATTCAAGAAAACAGGCGAACGAACAGCCGATGTGCGCTGCAAGCGATGGGAGACCTATCGTGCGCTCACGCGATCCACTGCAAACGTATAAAGAGCTGTGCCAACCGACCATCCGCTCAAATTGAAATTCCTCCGATTGTTGCACATTCACATACTTACGGTGCTACTCGAAACGGTGAAAACGCAAATAATATTCCTTCATTCGGAAAAAATTATTCAGCCTGATGTT
>JPKZ01002554.1:685149-699374 GCA_000803305.1 Toxocara canis | reverse complement strand
TGGCAGCTAGCAAAAAACGCTAGAAATAATATGGTTGGAAGAAGTTGTTGCTCGGTAACGCGAAACGGTTTACTTTTTGAGGCAAAACGCTTAGCTTTTCTGGTGAGCGGAAGGCAGTGCTGAGCAACGATTGTCGAAGCATAACATTCGCAACTGACTGCGTATTATGCATGATTTATTGCCTAGTAATTCATCTATTCAGATTACTTTTATAACACCGCACTTTGATCCGCGTCCCCTTTAGTGGGCACGCATTTAAGTTTGCCGTTGTTACGATAGGCCCACCTTATACAAACGGGCCAATAGTTTTGCACAATTCGGGGACGCAGCTCGATCAGGCTCAATCAAGGTTACACATGGAATGAAAGAGCCAAATTCAACTGTTTAGTGTAGATGACTAAACAGTTGAATATTGTACTTTTGGTAGTTTAATAGCTCTGGCATCTTATAATATTCATCTGGAAAAAGTTTAATCGCCGGCAGTGAGGGTGGGCAAAACTTAGTAGCGTACTCTTTGAAAACAAATCAAAACGAGTTCTAAGCCACGCTGTCGGTTATTATCGTTGATTCAGCTTGCAGCCAGCTGAAGTTTAAAATATGTGCAATGTGCACAGTACCGATAGTGCGTTTTTGAAGCATTTCCGGTGCTCAGCTAATCGGACAATCAAGCGTTCTGGCTTTCTGTCTTTTGGCTTCTTCTCAGACAATATTCTGTCATTATCTGAAACAACGGTTGAAATTTGGATCTTTGTCAAATTACAAGTGGCGTTTTTTGACCCGAACGCTTTATACTACTGAAGATGTTAACAGCTATGCGCGGAAGGCAATGCTTTTGCTATGGCTTTCTTCGAAACAACTTATGAGTTATACTGCAAACTGCTGCCTCGCGCAACCTCATATGATTCCCTAGAACAGTGGAGGAAAAGTAAATAATGTGGTAGGGTTGTGGCAACTGGAGTTGCTTGAGCCAGGAAATGTGGTCGTTACTCGTTTGACGTGCATCGCAGTAAGCTGTAAAGTAAAAATTCATATCGTGTTTACACTAGTTGAGGTCGCAAAAACTGAATACTTTTGGAGTAGGGTGGCCGAACTGCACGGCATTTCACGCTGTTTCCTCCAAGTGATCTCAATGAAGCGTTAGCGGTGATGCGCATTCACATCAATTAATAATAATGCAGCTTCATGCTGGCCGTTCTCGCAGCAATCAAAAACGGCTCCAATGCTTTCATTTTCTGTTGAAGGGGGCCAAAACTCGGATGCGATCTAACACGCACTTCTTTAAAGAACGACTCGCTATTGGCTCGCGTGTTATATGTTCTTCGGCTAACCCGTTGTCGCTATGTGCTAGCTTTCGCCATTAAGCACTTAAGGTAATTTTTGTTGTCTTACTGCTTATTGTATTCCACTCAAAAGAAATGTAGTATAGGCAAGCATGAACGAAGACTGATCAGCTCAATAGCTACCAACTGCGCTCAACGTACCATCATATTCATTCCCATATGTTTCCTTTGCCTCTGAAATTCTGCTTTATCGTTCGATATTAGTTAGCCTTTCATATGCCACTACTCGTGACACTTTCACGCGGAATAGCAGATGAAAGGCTAATATCGAGCGATTCTTCATATGTTTTCACATTCCTCAAATACCGTTTGCTAGTGATTCTTCACATCTTTTTAAAAATCCGTCCGACCATTATGTGGACGAAAAGTTCTATTTGTAATAAGATGTTTCAAAAAAATTTTTTTGATGTTTGCGATTTGTGAAGAAATGCTCTTAACTGATTATTTTTGATGTCGTTCTGAAGCAGTGCGGTAATTATTATATAAATGGAAATACGTTGCTTCTTTGTTAAGCTCAACTTTTCACGTTTGATATTTTCAGTTTCGCTCCAGTTAAAGGCTGAAATATCCAATGTTTTCAGTGTGATTTTAACGATGCAGCATGCAGTGGAATACCAGCTTGAGACAGCCACTACATAGTTTTTTTTTATAAGTAAAATAGAATGGTGAACGTTGTTGTTCGTTGAAAAGGACACATCTTGAGAAATTTGAGCATACGAAAGAACCACAAGCGAACATTAGTCAATAAAACGAGCATTTGATAGCACAGAACAAATACAAGAGCCGAAAACGTTCCTAACAAAATCGTACATTTTTAATTCATCAGTTTAGCAGCGGTTTTCATTCTAAACGACAAAAGGAGAAAGCTTTCAGTAATCACAGAATCGGCTGAATGAATTAAAGCATCGTTGCGAAAAGCCACGTAGAGTAAATTAAGCGCCAGTGAGGCGTGGAAGATGTAGAAGTTGATCTCGTTGCTAGCTGGACAGCAGTAGGGGTCCATTCGCAAATTTCCGCAGCATCCGTTCATTCCACTCATTCCGAATTTCCATAACTGCTTTGTTGATCGGTTGGAAACAAAAGTGGAAGCGGGCAAAAAATGGAAATCAAAATAGAGGAATACTCGTATGGAGCATTGCTGGGTGCTTTCGATGGCGGAATGCGCAGTGGGGCTTGGATCCGCAAAGCAACAAATGAGCCGCATTCAGGCGACGCTTGCCTCATCGTCGCACAACAACCATGGTCGTTAGTGCTGGAGTGCTGCTCTTGTTGCATACGCTGCTTGCTTCCAATCTAGACTCCAGCTTCCTCGGCAGCCTACCTTCAATGAACCGTCGATTCTTAACAAGAATATTGCCATGGAGATACTAAATACATGGCAGCTATGGATGGATGATACATTGATATGCGGCCTTGTCGATTGTAAATTAGTGTGCCCCAATGCAGACTGTTTGAAAAATTGAAAAAAAAAAAAGCCATCGCGCAGCATTACGTGTCGAATGTGGTCTGGTTGTGAACGAATGTTTAAAGAGGCCATTTCGATGCGCTGCAACGACGTGGAAATATCGGTGAAAATTGCGAACCGGATAGGCAGCAGTGAAACGACAACAACTAAACATTGTAATGAAATTTTGTGCATCAAACGTCACAATGTAAAATATATTTGCTTTATGAATTTCAGAAACTTTTAAACAGATTTCACTCCCGAAAAAATCGTTTCGTTTGGCGCAAATCATGAATACATAAAACTGTAACCAGGCAACTGCTATGGACACGAGTTTCGAGTAGTTGCGCCCAAAAAGAGAAGCTCGTGCCCATTTAGGCGACACTGCGAGCTCGGTGGTGAAACGACTTGCTAAAGATATCTCATTATTGGCTGAGCCGAAAATAGTTTCCAAACTATGCTGAGATCGTCGATATTCAAATAAATGAGCCGACTATATCGGAGGACCGGGATTCTGAAACAGAAAAAGGCACTTTTTTGTTTTGTATCTTTAGGAACACCATTTTTTGAGAGGGAAACCCTAGTCCGAATGTTTTTACGCCTTCTGAAAAATCACTCATAAAGTCACTCGCGCATTCTTCATCTTAATGATTTTATCATCGTGAAAAGTTACTTCCGCAGAAGAATCGTATTGGAAAATAAATTGTTTTTCTTGAGGCGAAAAGTTCATTTTGCCCAACCATCTCAGTTACACCTCCCCTACCAGTATGTACTTCAATGATCTGCAGGCACTGAGCCACATTCGCATGATGAACACCGTTTATCAAACAGCGACTGCCCGTTCTAGAGAAACGTTTCCCGTAACATCAGAATTTATTCGGTTTGCCCGTCTTGTTGCAGCTTGACTTGTATTATTTTTCTAGAGCCGTATTTTTACAGCATGCAAAGCGGTAGTGCTTAGTGAACGAGCATTAAAACTGGAAACAGGAAAGAGCATTCATTGTTGTGAGGAGCTAGACGTGCGAGCTAGCTTCATCAACACACTAAAGGTATAGATAAGTTTACTGAGTATGTGAATTTCGATGAGGGAATTTTCACAACATACACATGCATCTTTGGAACGTATCGACGAAGGCAACAAAAGTTGAAGGCTGTATTCCATTAAGTGATTAGTTCGTCTATCTGGCTGCTAACGACTGAGTGGTTATCACAGCGAAGACATATAGAAACAGAGCAACGAACCCAACTTCATTGCTGTACACAATTTGAGAAAAGCGAAACACACGTAGCTTGTCGGAAAGATATAAATGGACCGGTGAAAAGGTTACAGCAAGGGGGTACGCATGCGTGAAATACACTCGCGTTGGACGCTTCATTAAAGAGCAAACGCAGTCAACAACTAGCTACACACTGCAACACCTCACGCAAAATATGCAAGCATCCACGTAGTTCTGTGTCTCGCACTATGGATTTGCTTCGAGTCAACTTTGAGTGCAAAGAACGGCAACACAATTTAAGACAAGAGCTGTGCTCTACTAATCTCTTCAGCTATGACGAAAGCTAATGGCTGTCACCGACATCAGTGACCATCACCTAAAGTTCACTTTTCATGCGCTTTTTGCTGTGCTTTATGGGACGGTCATTGCTATGTGTATGTGCACACATATGTATGTATGTGTTTGCATGTCCCCTATCTTTATTCATGAACCAAAGAAGCCATTTGGCAAGCGTATTCCCATCGTCACAATTGCATGTTTATTTCCCTTTTCGCTGCTTTTATTCTCCTTTCGTGTGTAAGTGGTCACTTGTGCCGTGTATTATATATACGTAGTTGCTGAGCTGAAAGTACTGATTGCACAGGGGTCTCCTTTCGAATGCAAGTTTGCCAACGCCCTTAAAACCGATGTTACATTAGCTGCTTGGTGTCCCCTCCGGTTTATTTCGTACGTTTTCTAAACACAACCTAGAAAGTGTGATTATTTGATGTTGCAACCGAGTCGACAACTGTGCTGCAGCACTGGCGGAGTTGTTTACTTGAGTAGCACCTTCGATTAGTTCTCAGAACACCTATCAACTGATGCTGCATTCTAAATTCATAACTTAATAGGGCAACATTTAGAAGTAAGCAAAGAGGGAAAAAGCTGTTGGATAATGACGAAGACGTATCAGAGAATGACGATACGTGTTTTGCAACTGCATACTTTTCGAAGGCAGTGATGAGCGAGAGAAGGAAGCGCGTCACGAAAGCGGTTGCCAGAATCGAACAAAGTAGTAGTCTCATCGAAATTTACGAAAACAGAACTTCGGATATTTTCATTTTTTAAAGAATTTTCAAAATCGTTCCTTAAAATCCTCCATCAGGTTTCCTGGTGACTATTTTATTACCTAATATGGATAATGTGGACAAGTTCATAAGCCTGCTTACACTATCCCAGTTATGATATTACCACTGCATGAAATGCCCGTAAGTGCTGCATTCCTGAAAACTTTTAAGGATCTTCATTTAAGGATCTTCGTGAAGCAACTGTCAACCTTGTTCAGTAACACCTACATTCAACTGATGGTGTTCCATTTTTAAAAATAAGCTTTATTATAATGTAAGGGAACTCTGGTGTCAGATCGCTATCGAACCGCTGTCAGCATGTGTTATGTGATGTGGAAGGTGAATAAAGCTTTAAAATCTGGATCGTGCTGTCGAATTTGTTGGAGCAGCGTCAGTATCTTCGCACTTAAATCGTTACAATGCCATGCAAAGTTTATTGCAAATGGAAGAAATGGTTCACACTGAGTGTGGTCGATTTTGTTTCCGTGGTGTAGTCGACCACTTCGATGTTGATCGCGTTCTGCAATGCAGACAGCATGATCGCCAAGCAGTTTGCAAACAGGCTGCGGCATCTTTTCGCACTCATTTGAACCTCGCAAAACAACATCGCCTTCTTCTCCAAACCGCTCTACGTGCGTTTTGATGCAAACAGTTCAAATCGATTTATAGTGGTCTTGTTAGGGAGCATATTATTAAGACCATTTTCGAATGCATAAACAACGGTAAAATGAGTGAGAGTGACATCGAATGTGATCATCTGCTTGACCGATCCTGTTCTTTGCTATTATCTCCAATAGCCTCAGTGCTCTTCTCTCTTCAGAATTTCAGTAAATTACTCTAAAATTCGTTGTCAATTTTTTCTTTTCCTTTCAACAGAGATAAATTTCTTAATGGGCTATAAGTATTTTGTTTTTCGCCTCAAAATTCTTGAGCAAATCAGTTAGTTCTCTGGGAATGTTCAGCTTACTATCCGCGCAATTCCTCTCTTTTTTAACGCTTTCGACTGTCATCGTAATGGCAGCTGCAGCCTTGTGAAAAGAGAACGAGCTTACTATGGCGAGGTCGTATTTGTGTGTGTAAATTAGGATGTTCGTGAGGCCCTCGTACGGATGGCTCCTCAAGGCGGGGACCCTGCAAACCAAATGGACCTAACTGTTTGCTGTAGAAGACACAGGATTTTGAAGTTGACTTCCTAAGGTAAGGAGGATCTGCTGGCTCCTAGGAAGCCCACACGGGAAGAAAACAGCCATTTATTATAGGGCTGCAAAGAAATTTTAAAGCAGTAAAATTTGGCAGTCAAGGATGCCTGGTGATATGTTATTGTTCTTCCTATGGGTTGTTTATGGAATCCTTTCTTGACAATTTTCTTTCACTGCTATTTGGTTAAAGTGATAGAGTGGGCGAATCATGGGTAGTCGTCTTGGAGTCAGCGAGAAATGAAGGTAAGGGGGCAGATGAGAGCGGTCGTTTTCGCTGTTAAGGAAAAGGATTCTATGCGCACAGCAAAAAAACAGTGAACTGTTCTCACTGACTTTAACGTCCTGTTGCTATCAGTTACATTACTTTTGACATGATTTTTACGACAAATTTGCTTTTGCAAAGCGCATTATGACAGCGTCATATCTCTTTGTATGTTTGCGTCTCACAGTTCCAATTCGGAAACGAAATTAGCTGGTTATGAAATCTGATAAATACAAATCCGTATCATCTTTGACACCGAATTCAAGGTGACATACTCCAGAGCTAGTTACAGGGCATAAACATGCGGAAAATTTATGTTCATTTTGCGGTTCGTCAAAATGCATATTTAAAGAACGTATCCTTCCAAAAACTAAATTTTCTGTTTGCCTCCCTATCTCCCAATGAAAATTGCGGATTCTGTCGTGGAAGTAGCACTCGCCTACCAAAACCGCACCTTCCCTCCCCCCTCCTTTTCGTCTTCGTCATCATTCCAAGTGAGAAGTAGCTACTCTACATTTTCAGTGAAACTGTAGGTTTCACATCACTTATATTTGCACCCCACATGCTAATTTTTAAATGTCATAGCCTTCGAAGGGCATGCTACGGAAACGGGGAATTTGTTCGTTCCATATTTAGGGCAGTGCGAGCCTACACTACGCTCCCTATTTGTTCGGGGATTTTTGGTCTTGTGCAGGAAAGGAGGAGAGTTGTGGTTTCAAATGTGCTAGTGACACCCCTACTATGAACGTGCGTCGTTCAGTTTTAACCCGAGAACCGCATAAGCTGAAGAAACAAAATCTAATAGGCACAGGTCGGCAACGTAAGGCCAGATGGCAGGCAACCTAAGACTCGCGAGCTGAGTTCGATCCGCAATTTCTAAGTCCTTACGAAATCCGCTGCCTCTGCCGATTACTACTGGCCTGCAGTACAGCAACCGAAGAATCCGTTAGAGTGAGACCGCTAACGAAACTATAAGAATCCGCATAGCAAAACAGCGATCAGCTTTCGAGAACTAACTGACTCTCGTAGCCCGCCACTTTAATGAAAAATTTTTCTACAATTTCCCGCCACCGCATTAGGAAATTATTTTCGATGCGCTGGTTCGCACTACCGTACAGTTTTTTTTCCATATTAGAGAAAGCTAAGGGCTCGTTTTGCTCACTTTATTGTAGAGTTCTAAAGAAACGGCATTTGCAAATCGCGTTCTAGTGATTAGTTGCATTTGCGCATATGTGTGAACAAGAAGAAGAAGAATAGCCTTTATTCGCATGAATGAAGAAAACTGCACGCGTCAGTAAGATATGTAACAAAACGGTACCGACATAAATGCGGTTATACAACCACTTGTGTAGATGGATTGCACATATGTACAGGAAAGAAACGCATGTAATAAGCAGGGAATAGCAAGTAAATGAGTTGCACATGTGTACATACAAAAGGAAAATCATTCAGCATAATAAAGTAAACGAAGCATATGCGTATGAGATGTGACTCAATAAATTAAATGAGCAATTGTTCAGAGGTCAAATGAGTCGAGGCGGTTCATGAACACGGAAGGATTCTGCGCCTCAGCAATTCTACCGGGAAGTTCATTCCAAACACGAACTGCTCTGAACTCCAGGCAATAGAAGACACTGTTCACAGGACAGGTTTTGCATGCTAATTGATAACAGTGGGGCCGACGTTCACGCTGATTAAGAAGCGCAAATAAACTGTTTAAGGGTATATCACAGAAACCTCTGATAATTTTAAAACATAGTGCTAGGTCAAATTTAAGTCGGCGATACTCCAGAGGTTCGAGGTCAAATATCTTCAACCTGGCCATATAATAGGGTGTATATGGCCTCATGAACAATTTACGAAATGCCATACGAGTATAATATTCTTACACTTTTTCAACAATTTTTATGTCATTGATCAAGTATGGTGACCATGCTGGTGTACGTTATTCTAGTATAGGAAGGCAGTACACAATATATCCTTTACGACGATGTTCAATGGATCTGTGTTGCGATGCATGTAGGATACAGTTAGCCACCTTCAGCGCTTTCATAGCTACTTCAGTGCAGTGCAGGTTCCAGTGCAAATTAGGACAAATCTTGACTCCGAGATCGCGGATCCCATCGTCCGCAGATGGTAAAACTTTGTTATCCAATCGTAAAAAGCACTAATGATGGAAATTAACATGGAGAACCCGGCATTTCTTGTGCCAAATGTCAAGCTACCAAGATTTTGACCACTCACCAAAGACTTCGAATACCCCTTGGCAAAATGTGAAAATCGATAGCGACGTCCCGCAAAGGACGATAATGGTTCAGATCATTTGCGAACAATTTTCAGGCACTAGATATCATAAGGCACACCTCTTATGTACGACATGAACAACAACGGCCATGCACACTCCTCTAGGAGCACCGCTTATTCGATGGCCGTAGTTGAGGAGAGAATCCCCTGCCGTAAATGAGAAACCCTCTTATCCACTTCAACAGTGAACCGCGAGCACCATTAGCTTGTGGTCTGTACAGAAGTTTACTATGGCGAATAGTGCCGAACCCGTTAGCACAGTCAATGTATACTATACGGTTTGAATTCTTTGACCAGGTATAGTAAACCAGCATAAGGCTGACAGCTTCCTGAAGGTGGAGAGATGTTCAGAATCGCTCCGCTTGTAAAACGCTAAATTTCAAGCAGACGTGTGTTGCTCGGGAATACATAGAGTTGCAAAGCTCCTTTTCAATCTCGAAATGCCCTTTGTGAGGCGAACTGTGCAATTCGGTTCGCAATGCTGCTGTGAATTCGTATATACACGTGGCATGTTTCATAAATGCTGTTGAACACGGTTGCATATGGAGCGGATATCCTTGCCGTGCACCTCTGAACGCGTGTCGTAGGTAGGTCGTTCCCAGTACGTTATTTTTCAAGAGGCCTTGGCAATGGCAAAACTGACTTGAGCGCACGAGCTAATCAGTTTCACATGTGTTGGAGTGAGAAAGAAGGTGGAGGAGGGAGCGGGGTCTGGGCAGATTCTGGTATTTCCGCATGCTCAACGAGGAAGGTTAATGCTTTCCACAGTGATCTCACCGCGCTAACATCCTCGAATCCGATGTTTTTAATAACTGTGCAGAATTAAAAAAAGGATAGCGCCCTTGTCTTTCGTGACAATCCGGCAAGGGCAAAATTATAGTGACCAAATTATGAGACGGAAATTGCGCGTTTTAAAAATTTTAGAAGTCGTGCGAACGCATCATTGTAAAGAACGGGAAGCCAAAAATGGAGACGGGAAAGGTTCGAATATGTCGCTGGAAAATAATATAAAACGCGTGACTGAAGCTGTTGGGCTTGCAATGCTTTCATTGCAGGTGGAGCTCGAGGCTGCGCCTTTCAGTGGGCTTCAATTGGGACGCAGAGTTTTAACGTCAGAATTGCATTAAAACTTTGATAGGGCAGAAAAGAAGGTCGCAATGCGTGCTTAACCCATCTTATTTGAGCACGTGTACCACCGACCTTATTTTCTGCGTTACTGACTTCCTAGTCTCCTACACGCCTCTATACTGCACAGATCTGTAACCCATCGCCCGCGAAGCCGCGTAGACGGTAGTTGAGACGGGAGGGAGCGGGGAGGGGGGGGAGGTGGGGGAGAGAGAGAGAAGCGGATGAAGCGGGAAACGAAGTCGATCTGTGTGTTTAACATGTGCAGTAATCCCCCCTGATGTGTTAGTGAAATTCACGCGAAAAAACTTTGGGTCAACACTGCGTGGGTCGGAATGACGACGGGATTCCCGGAAGCTTAATGGACATTGTAAAATATTCTACAACTTGCTTCGAAATACCACAGTAGCAGCGAGTTTTCGACTCGTTGGGCTGCGTGAAGATGTCTGAGCGTCGCAGAACGGTGGTGGTATAGAGGTGTGTTAAACGCGGAGAGTGACACAAGTAAATTTAAATATTGACAGCGAGAACGTCTCGCTCTCAATCACTTCATCGCTGGCGAACGTATACAAAGGAAGTGCGCACGAACTGGTTGATAGATGATACGAATAATGGGTTGTGTGGAATTATACAAATGGAAAATATTGGATAGAAATGAAACGAATTTAAAATGAAATTATTTCTTTGTGAGTTTAATATGTGTTTTATACCGTTATTGTTGTGTGTCTGCAGAAAATATTGGGCATTGCATCACCGATGTATCTGCTTAAAAACCCTTTGCAATGGAAGAGGGACGGTGGGCATTCTCTCTCCCTGTCCTCTCTCCTCGTCCCTCTCCAGCTTCGAGAGATCCGGATTACATATGCAAGGTGTAGTTGGTAAGAATATTTTCGCAGAAGTGGAAAGGGTTGCCTTTTGCCTCACACGCAAACCGACGTTTATGATTGAGATCCTGGGGCGCCCAGCAGTCATCTGCGAGGTGAGAGTTGCATTCTCAAATAGGCAGGTGGTGGCTTTATACCTGAGCAACTTTGACTGACACCTGCATTATGGTGCTTGCAAGTATATGGCGCACCCTTGGTGACCGCCGCTAGGGGTAATTTCTCAAAAAGGATTTTGTGTGGAATTTCTAAGCGAGAGTACACGCAGTCGATGAGTCTTGCTTTGAAACACTCAAGTATACTTTTATTTTCCTACTATTTTTTTTCGAGTTATAGTCGCTTGGATTTCTCGATTGCCCCACCCTGCCTCGACGGCTAATCGTGGTTGGAGGTCTGCATGTGTGTTTGTTATTAAGTATATGGAACGCAGTAATGCCCATTTATTGGAATGAAAAATTGGAGGAATTGCCGTTGAGGAAAGGCTTGTGAAGGTCATACACTGTGACAAGCAGTTTCGCGCAGCTGAACGTTGATCGCATGATTCTAACTAGCTGGAAGTTCCGTCATGACTGCAATGAATTTCAGCAGGCAGTGTTATAGCTGTTCGCAAGTGAGAGTTTACGAGTGCGAGTGCAGAGTCCAATGGGGTTTATTCAGCAGAAAACATTAAGTTCGTTACTCTTTTCCCTGCCGTATATAATGTACATTAGTTGTGCCAGGGAGGCGGTAACCTCTAGCTAAAATCGTAATCTTTGCTAAACACAACTTTCGCAGCAGAATGCTTTTTTTCCAGATTTCAATAACAGGATTTGAAGCGGAGCGAGGAGAGATGAGTGGTGAAAGTAATGCCCACCTGTCTAGTGGCAAAGAAGGTCAAGCTACTTCATCTCTGCTCTTGAAGTGCATCCAAGAAGGACGTGTCGATGTTCTGCGTTCGATGCTATCGCAGCTAGGTGTGTCACTTTTCTTTCCAACGATATTCAGCTCTATCCGATCCCAGTGTGTGCCATGGGTTTGCTTTTGTAAAGCGCATCGTGTCTAGGCGCGTGTCTGTTTTTACGTGTTTTGGTCTGTGTGATATTTTCAACCTGCGAGCAGCGAGGCTAGAGCCGTGAAATTTAGTAGGTACAGTATGCATCTGAGATCGCCTACGCCGTTTTGGTCACGGAAGAACCTCTTTAATAGGGCACCTGTAAGAACGATCGAGTCAGTCGAAATTTAAACGATTGTTTTGCTGCTTATTTCCGATTTAGCAGCCTGGGTGGTCTAATGTTGGTTGGATGAGGAGAGGTCGCTCTCAAATTATCCTCACTTTTAGTCTTAAAATGAAAACGGATCTTTCTAAGTCAGCAGATTTTACACATGGAGCGGCACTTCCTCATATATTTCTCCCCATATCTGAGATACAAAGAGTCCTGTACTTCCGAACTTTAAGCAGTACGCTCAAACATGTTCACAGATCCGTTTTTTGGCCGTGAACTTGTAGAAGTACGAGAAGACAACAGACGGTTCGTTTACGGTGTTCCGTTTACGAACGCTTGAATGTACACGGTGAGAGATTGCGACAAGCTTAAGATGTGCTCACTGATAGATTACAAACGTTGTTTGCTCATCTATGTATGTGTTAGGCTTTCAGCGAACTTAGGGTTTTAAGAAGGCGAGCGGAATGAGCCGAATTTTCTAGATAAGGCGGACGAAGCAGGTGGTAATTTTTCTTAATGATGCGAATGAGGTAAACCGATAATTCTGTCTAGGGTGGGTACAGCAAGGTGAGAGTGTTCGGTGGCGTCTATGAATGGAGGCAGAAATTTGTAACAGAAAATGTGAAAAACGCCAGAAATTTGAATTTTTGAAACAGGGAGCACTGAAATTTTTGAATGAGGAGGTGAACGGAACAGGAGGGAGGTGGGCCGAGCGAGTCGGTTTTTTTCGAATTAAGATGTTCAAAGCGACTCGAAATGTGTTGAAAGCAGAGGAGTAAGTGAAATAAATTTCGCACAGTTTGTTTGATCCTGTCTCCAGCGCGCAAGAGTTTAGGATGAAACGCGCCGGCTGAATTTTGCATTATTTAAATTGCACTGACACCTTTGAACCATTCTCGCACTTCTTACAAGGCTCACTGCGCATGTTCTTAAAGAGTAGCCGTAATGCAGTCGATGAAATGGCTTGGACGAGCTTGGGCTTGCAGCGCGTTGCGCGTTATCTGTTTGCTTTAAACAGTTTGCATGGAAAATGCTCGGCCTTGCCACCGACTTTTTGTTATATGTGAACAAGCTTCCACCTCTTTGACTTGTAAACTGTAGGCCATTTCTCTGGAACGTGTATGCAGTCTTTAGATGCTTTTGCGGGATTTATTTTCATTTAGCTGCCTTTTGTGCCGGGCCTGTAAAGTTTAGCTTGAGGCAATCAGAACGTACCATCTTGGTTCAAATGCTTTAAACCGTTATCCTTTTAATTACGCCAAAAAACTGCTTTCACTTTGCCGAAATCTCAGCCAGCTTGCGCATAATCCTGTGCACTTTCTTAAATTAATTAGTACTGTTTTCGCGCCAGTTTTGAAAGCTTCTGCATTTATGCAATCTGAATAGGATCCGCAATAATCCATAGCATTCATTATGCACTTTGCAATTTGCACATTGATAAGGAAGCATCGAGTAGGATGCGGTCGCATTCTACGAAGCACTCGCTGCAGAGCGTGTTTCCATCATTTATCTATAGCCGCTCAGCATAGCGCCCTTCCTATGCATCATCTATTCGTCTACCTTTACGCGCGAATTTTTTCCATTTACAGTTCCTGGACGTTTACTACGAGATCTCTTGTCAAAAAGCCCTCTGTACAGGTAGTCCATTTCGTTGGATGGGAATTGCCAAAGTGCTCTCATCATTAAAAGATAAGCCAGTCGAGTTTGCAACCACCTGAACAGGCAAATAGTGCTTTCTGCAAGTTTTCTATAGTTTCCACAATATTCCTTAATAAGTTATATTTGTTCTTTGAGAGTGTTTTAAACATATGAAGCTTGCGCTTATTTTCCCGCACATTTTGAGCCAGTCCATTTCTTGGCCGACTGCAATTGAGCACCACATTTCCAATTACTCCCCAGAGGTTACGTCGCTTCATAATTTTCAGCATCGAAGCCGGATTGGCATGAATTGGTCGACTGTGTTTGCTGTCCGGATGGCACACTTCTACATTTTGCCGTTGCCCAAGGTATCTTCTTCGTTGATCCAACTTGCCTAACTTGTTTCAATGCGTCGAAATGGCGACCACCGCGTCCTTGATGCAACTTCCTGCTCAGTCTTCCTCCCATCCCCTACTCCCGCTCGCCCCCCACCTCTCCCTTTCCTCC
>JPKZ01002554.1:662338-676736 GCA_000803305.1 Toxocara canis | reverse complement strand
CGTGAGGGCTGTAGGGAAGAGAAACAGCATGAAATGATCTAGTTATTTATTCTTATTAACATGGCAGAATTGCAAGTGCAAAAAAAAAAGAAGCCCGAGCAAATAAGTCATAAGAAGGATTCTGTCGATGAAATTTATGTGAAAGAGGAGAATAATGCGGATTCCGCAAGCGCACAGGATTGTCGGACCTGATAGTGGTGGACAGGATGAGTTACGTCGCAGAATGCCAAGTAAATATAAAAACCGCGTGAAAGACAAAACGGTAAGACTCGAGTGGCTGATCCGTGTTGTGGAGGATGCAGCAAGGCAGAGTGTTGCCTGGAGTAGGTTCGACATTTAGTAGATTAGCAGGTGACATTGGCGAGAACAGTTGATGTATTGTGTGTGAAGGAATATGAGGAGCTAGCTGTGTTCAAGCTTCAACCGATGGTATGATTAGTCCCCTGCGAGCCGCACACGGCAGAGACATCGATGAGAAAGAAATCGATAGCGTGGAACGCTTAGTGCTGAACTTCTTTCTTCGTTCTTTGCGGGGCGGGACGTGAACCGATTTCGGTTGCATGCTTTAGCCATGTCATAGAATCTCAATCTTCCGTTTTTCGTTGTTTTATTGCGTACTGTCTCATAATTCTAGTTGATATTAGCAATTTGCAGTAATTGCAAAAGGACGCTGTGATTTTGAAATTTTTGCAAGATCACATACAGTGCATGATTGGTGCCGGCGTCTGAGCTACAGTACCCTGTAGTTGTGCCTGTCAGGAAATAATGAAGTGCGCTTCTCCTCTCTCAGTATGGAGCGTTGTGCGACCTGCTCGCTTTCAGACGATTTTATTATTGTAGGATACGGGAAAATTTTTACCGCCTTAATGATGTCTAAGGCACGAATTAATGACTTTTAAAGATTGGGCGGGTACTTTCCTGGGAAACATTTGGGGTGGCGAAACGGGTGGAAGAGGATTATTTTAATGCTCATCCTGCAAAAGTAGAGGTGGACAAAGGGCGTAAAGGGAATTAAACGAAAAGGCAAGAAGTGGAAGCGATATGCTCAACAGTTGGCGTGCTTTCCAAAGAGGTGTATTTCTCGTATTTCGCATTTCAGCAGTCTCGTTTTGTCGAAATTCTTCTGTTTTGCATTACTTGGCATCTGGTAAAGGTTACCGACTCGTTCCTACCGTTTTATGTTCGTTTGAAAATTGTGAAAATAGTTGGCTTGGTGAACGGAATTGAAACAGCGCATTTGCGTCGTTTGCCTTTTTGAGCTTTACTGAGCAGTTTCGTTGACATTCATTGCTTTAAGCCATTCGGGTACTGGCGCGGTTATCTGGCAGTTCTTGGCTGTTTTACAGTTCTGTCTCAGGAGGTAGTACGGGTGAAGCGCAAAAGTACATATTGCTGTGGTGTGGTGCACCGCAATACGATTATGCTGCGCGAAATAGATACAGTAGGGCGCGTTATTATTTTTAGATATGGGAAAAGAAAAATCGGTGCATTCCTCCGATTCAACCGGCACATATCTCCAGTGAGACCCTGGTTTGAAATGATGGATCCGATTCGCACCCTTGTTTTTAGTGGAGTTCGCGTTTCGTTTTCTTTTTTTTTTTGTCTCCCTCCGTCTTGCTGTATTTACACGATGTAGGCAAGGATAGGGAGGTGATGAACTCAACTATGCGACTCGAAGCCGTGACAGGGCGACTGGAGATGTTGAGTCGTTGTTTTTTATTCATACTCACATATGGCGCATTCAGACGATTGCTTATTGAATTTCAGCAATAGAGTGGCACGTTTCCCGAACGACGGCCGCCTGAAGATTTACTTTGACGGAGCTAGTGAGGGCGAGCCACGTCGGCTTATGCAGATCATACAAATATTCGCCTCATTTTTGTCGTCTGTCCAGCTGGAACTTGAGTACAGAGGCCATAAGGTCCTGCTGGATCTTTTTTCATTTCAGGCTTTAAATTGAAGTTTGATCCCTCCCTCCGCAGATGTCACTTTCAATTTGATCTTTCATTTCAGAGTCCCTCTGTTTCTTTCAAATTTCAGTTTATATTAATGTTACTTGGGCAGTAGCAGTCGCATTCAAACATATGACGACCGTAAGATATGTTTTTGCTATCATTCATGGAGCTTAGGTGGCTGAAGAGTGAAGTTCAATCACAAGCATGCATAAAAGACGACGTGCTGCTTTCGTAGGGGGAATGGGTCAGTAGTTTTCTGTTTTCTGTTGTTTCCATTAGAGTCGTGGCACTTTATTCCACTTCTTCCTTCCGGCGTCATAAGCGCAACATTTACCTTTTCATTTGTTCTCCTCCTTCCCTTCCATTGCTCTCCTTTCCTCTCTTCTTCTCTCCACTTGTTTATAGGATAAATGGCTTTCTGTGAAATGAAATTAATGAATCTGTAGGTAAATTTTTGGCATGTGTTTTTAGTTTGTCGTTTGGCAGGGAGAGCCAGCCATAACATATGCTCGTTTATAAATACTTTACTTAAAGGGACAGCACAGTACATATATAACGTGAAAATGATCCGGCTTGTTGTTATCTTTACTAGAGTTGTTTTTGAGTTCGTTTATGGCTGTAAAACTGCTGAAGGTTGTTTTGTACGCTCATCTTCTAAGCGTATCTAGGCTGTTTTCGTTAATGCCATCCAGTAAGAATGTAGGGGGTTGGGGATGCACAGAACCTCCAGAGACACCCACAAAAGTTCGAGAGAAAAGAGTTTTAAAAAATATTCAAGAGAAACAAGTGAAATTTCTCTGTTATCAAGTTTTAACTTAAAATCGCATGAAAGACGATTCTGTTTGTTATGTAAACGACTTTTTGAGTGACATACTGAGAACGGAGGCTCGCAGAAAATGTCGTTGCGGACATTGCACCAAGTCCGCCAAATGAAGGGAGTATGGGATTGAGATGCCTTGGTTGAATCATGGGAACCGCTTAGGAACGATGAGGTTAGGCCGATGCAAGGTATTTTGATGCTTTTTCATCGAACGATAAGTAGCAAAGTGGAGGTACGTGATCAGGTCGAGGCGCCACATCAATTAGCAATTCCGTTCGACTTTGTGCCACCAAGGGTATGAGGTGTGCATGCGTCATTGTTTGCATTTATGCGAAGGCATTTTAAATTGCAACTCAAAAAATTGATACCAAATAAGCAGGAAGTTGCTAATCGCGTGTTCATGATGTTTTCTTAAGATACAGGAACATTCGCCGTTGGATGGCAAGGTAACGTGCGGTGTATTCGACAATGGTGCTGGTCACGGCTCCTATACGCTCTCCATTAAGGTGAATGGAATCGAGCTTTTTGCCGACGATTATTCGGGAATCAGATACGGATTCGCTACGCTCGTCCAGATATTGAGAATACACAGAAACGCGGCAAGGGTATCTTTTAAGTTCATATTTTTTTGTCTCGAATCCCAGAATAATGGCGAGGGCCAGTGTCTCGAATCCCAGAATAACGGCGCGGGCGAGTGCCTCGAAGGTGTTGATCCGAAAGAAGTCTCGAAGATGCCACTACTCATTTATTTATTTTTTCTTATATTTGAGTGGAAACGCTATTTAACGCTATTCGACTCGTTCGTGCATGACTAAGCGTTGTATGGTTATGCGAATTAATGAAATCACACTCGTAGAATAGCATGATGCGTGAGTCGGAAATTATGCTCACGAGTGAACTGTTTGGTTATGGGATGGATGTCAAAAAAAGAGTACTCTGGTGCAATTTGCTCACGAGAGGGATGTGGAGCATAAATGGCTTGTCATGATAGAAATTGGTGTTCCAAAATTTGAAAACAGCGTATTACACTTTCTCGTAGTGGGTCTCAGAGAATACCGTATTTGTTTTTTTTCCGTCAGGGTTCGAAGAATATTACTTGGCACAATGGATTCGCTATGCCAAGTAATGTTGAAAACGTCGATGAATTAATTCCGTCTTGGTAGCAAAAACTGAATCCCACTGAATTTACCTCGGCTTCCTGTAGCGCTAGCTTCTCGACTCTATCCAGTTCTTGGAATGAAGCATTTTCCTTAATTTTTGACGCGGAATTGATGCTGCGATTCCAGCCGAGAAAAAGTTAAACAAAGGCATGTCCGCTCCTGATTTTTAACAGTTTTCATACTGTTGTTTTGGAGTCAAAATTTTTAAGAGTGTCAATTCTTGAACCAAAACTTGTAAGTCATTGTCAAGCCAAAATTTTATAGTTGTGTTGCAAAAACTGTAGACAATATAAGCGATGAGTCGATGACTACCTTATTGAGCAGCAGCTGTGCAAGGTTGCCGATATGCACAGTTTTATATTTTCTTATGATTTTTCTTCAGAAATCCTCAATGTTTTCCATTGTCATCAGTGTATCTTCATAGAAATTTCGATTCTTTTCTTTTTTTTTTGCTTACTGGTTAGGTTTTGTTTGTCGGTAATCGTGAAATTGGTGTTTCATTTGTCTTCCCCATCTTAGTATGTTCGAAGGGGAGTGCCTATATGCGATTTGGTTCATCAAGCATAAACGTATCTGACATTTTACAGGAAAAATTTTGCGTAAGAATGGGTGAGCTGTTTTTGATATGCAGAACGAAGGATTTGCTTGGAGCGTTTTCTGTTGCGCAAGCCGGAATGAGTTGTAAAGCAAAAGTGTGGCCCGTCGACATTCCTTAACATTTACCCAACAAAATAACACTGTCGCTCAGTTGCCAAATATCGGCTTTCAGACGGCACAATTAACGAACCCAGAAAATTTATCGCACTTAACTTCGCTACAGTCTCCCCCTCAACCTCTTGTGTCGTCTTCTAATGTCGAAACGGACGGATTGATACAGACAGGTCAGTGTTTTCGTTCAGCTAAAGATTGAAAACGAGGTTAAAGAATGGTCGGGGGTGGGAGGGGAAGAGGGGAGGGGAGAGTAGAGGCGTCTGAAACAGACTTTCACTTGCAAGGCAGTGCGCTTCGTTGGAAACCCTATCACGGACGGGGGCATGGCGTTACATGTAAAGGATGGGTTTCTCAACTGCGTATGAAAGAGGGGGAGAGGAAATTTCAATGTGAAACTGAAATTGCTTGCGCGGAAGACCTTTATTGTCAGTGGTGGCATGCTTATTGCGCAATTTCTAATCGTGCTAAGCTGTGTTTGAGGAATCTGAAATCTGAGGAGCTCGACGTTCAACACTGATGATGCAGCTGCCTCATTTCTCTAGTGTCGAGCGTTGGACTAGTTCTATTCAAAAGCTGTTCTCGTTAACATATATGAGCGCTTGCAAGCTACTCGTATGCCGAGAGAGGTTTTATTTAAGCCGTCTATGATTAGAAAAGGATCCAAATATCGACGAGAGAAAGGTTGCGAATACGCCATAACTCTGCAAAAATTCAAGGCGCGGTCTCTCTATCGATTCCTTAGATCCGCTTTGCTTTCTTCGCCGGAGAAGTCGCACACAGCAGCCGCCCAGTATTGAAAGTGCCATGAAAGCTCAAGAGCACAGCTGTGCTTTCCTCCTCCTTCTTTGACTTTTGGCAGCGGGTGCCAAGAAATTGGCGATGTCATAATTTTTGAGCCTAAGGTTTGCAGGAAGAAAGCGTACTTGGGCGTTATATTCAAAATTCAGGTTTTTTGAAAAGTATTTGACGTACGGTCGGAAACGTCAAAAATTTTTGAGTGTTTTTGCTCGGTGTGACATTGCTCATCAAATTATTTTTTTTCTTTATTCGTGCAATTTTTCTAATGTTAGAAGATGCTGGTCTGCTGAGGCGTGCTGAAGGCACTGTTTTGGACTCGAGACATATGTAGTGAATTAGCATTTCTAAGTCGGAAGTTCTTTGTTTATTTCGAAGAGGACTGTTGTCGAGATCCGATCCAAAGGCGAATATTCCCGACTTAGCTTGAGTCGTCATGCCATGAGTCGGGAAACACGTTATCAAAACCAACTGAGTCCTTGCATGTCTGCCACTTCCCACTTATTTCGGCATTCGTGCAATGACTGAGACACACTATCGGTACGCTGACATAGCAAATTTCAACAGAAAAAGACAATATGCAGCTCATAACATTCCACACTTCAAAATTCTCGACATCGCGGAATGTAATCACGGAGGAATATAACTTCTCACAACGTTTTCGACTACATGATCGAAAGGTTTTTAGACAAGGAAAGTTCAAAAAGATGAAGTGAGGCGGCGAGAGCAACTCAAAAAAAATGGTTAAGTAGTGCGAGCGAAGCTAGCCAAAATTTTGAAACTGATGCAAAGCCAGTCAAAACATTCGTGATGATGCGATGCCAGCCAAAAATTTGGTAATGACCATGCATGGGCAACAACCCCCTTCATCAGTTTGAAGTTCTGTACTCAGTCACGTTAGTAGTCCAGGAGCCCAAGAGAGGACAGGGGATTCCCGATGGGTTCCAGCATTCTGCAACATTATATCGAAGACTTATGTGATCAAATTGCTGCATTTCTTTCGCGAAAGGTATGCTTGAACGTTTGTTTTGTCTATCAGAGTTAGTGACGAGTAAAATATACTGTGATGAATTGCTCCATTTTTCCCTAAATTTAAGCACTTATGCAGGAAAAAGCGCGCAAACTTGTTCGAAATCTATCTTGTTCGTAGCAAAAGAATTACGCCTTCCTCTTCCCTTCCCCACCGCTCCCCCCGCTGCTTCATTAGCGAAAGGATATTTTTCAAGGTAAAGCGGTTATTTAACTCGAATTGCATGTTGTCGTTGATGAGCAAGGCTTGGGCATCCATGTAGCTGATTTTGGATTAATCATACATAATGGGGGAGGGGAGGGAGGAATAAGGAAAGAATATGAGGATTTGTATTTCTTGAAGTGATTTGAAGGTAATTTGTGGCTAATAACGATTGTGAACGTTAGCGGTAATTGCTGCTATTTAATTTGAGGCATTGACAAACTTCTTACAGGTGGCTTTCCATGCATGACAGTTCGCGACTTCCCAGATATGAGCGTCAGAGCAGTATTCCAGGATTTCAGCGGGTGCAAGATCTTAAACGCAGAAACTGTATGTACATTTCAAGGCTTATTTAGTTGCTGTCATTCTGCCATTTGCTTTATTGCAAACAAGCGTTGTTATTATAACTTTGCTTGACTTAAAAGGGGCCAGTGCGTGAATCGATGAACACTTAGTCGTCGAGGGAACCTATTTAGCATTGGTCATCTCTGTTGAGCATTGTGTTCTTCTCTACTTCAGCTTGAAGGAGTTGTCTGAAGAGGAAACAGTATGGGCTTTTGTGGTGTCACTGTGAGTTCGATGGTATGCACTTTACATCATTTCACTGTTAGCCCCGACGCAAGCTTCTAACTGTTGCAGCTGCGAAACTCGTTGAGGACGGATGTTTTTTTTTTTGGGCTGTGCTGATGTAATATTTTTGAGAAAAAATCCTGTTTCCTGCTCCATAAGAATATAATTTGGTTTTTGCAGGTATTGTTACCGGTGTTGGGGTGGAAAGAGGGTAAAACACGGTGATAGGATTGCCAATGGTTAAGCTGATAACTTTATTCAAATGAGTAAGAGACGGGCGGATGTGATCACTGACTTCTCGTTACCAAGTTTTTACCAGAGCCGGATCTCACCTTGACTTTCTTCGTCGCTGCTAGCAACGTACTGCGAAAATGGGAAGGGCGATGCGTTGATATGGACGTTAGTGTACAATATCACAGGTACAGCTAAACGTGAAGGTGAATGGAGGGAAGTGTTTCGTTACAGAAACATTCTGTATTTACCGTTTTACTTTGATTAATGCCCTCATGGTTGTAAAGTCTAAAGCTTTCTAGACTTGAACGTGAGGAGGGAGGATTGTTCAAGGGAAGGCTAGGAGGAGAGCGGAATCGTTCAAGAGGAAATTTTTTTCCGAGCATCTGTTATATGGGTTTATGGGATTCCTTAGCATAAAGCATTTGAAAGAGAGGCCATGCCGAAAGGGGAGAGGGGAAAGAGGCTTTAATCGACGTAATGGACTGGTTCTTATCCGACGAAGTTGATAACCTGTCCCACCCAAGTGAGCCGTTTGTTTACTGCGTTGTGATGACCATTCTGTTAAAACCCCTCTCCTGCCCCTCCATTATCACTTGAGCGCAATTTTCAAAATTCATTCAAAGTTGCGGAGAATAGGAGAGAGGCCACAATTCAGCTGTTGCAACTGGCAGCGAGGATTGGCTACTGCAAAGCGAGTCACCTCTTTGTCAACTTCGAGGTTCGCACCACCGATCGATACCAGCTTCCGTTCACCAACCGGGAACTCTTCCACCTCACACAAGTCTGCGAAGAACTGTTTGTTAAGGTCGCTTTTCTTTTTCTAACCTTAGCATCTTTTCATTACCTCTTGTTTCAGCTGTGCGAATGTTCGCCTAAGAGGTAGACTGTCAATACAGCTGAAAAACCACCGAGCGTTTCGTTTCCTTTAACTCTTTGTATTGGTTTTGAGACTAGAAAGCGGCACTGTGTCATACTTTAGCGTTTCAGGGCAAGGCGCTCAGAAGTGAACGCTTCCCACGATGGAAAATTTGCTGCCGTTTGGAAACTACTAGGAAAAAGTCGAAGTTCAGTTTGCTGTCAGTTTTCTTGTTTCGTTTGAGATGGATAGAGCGTCTTGGCTTATGTGGAGGATTAGTGGCAGAGAATCACTGTTTTTTCTAATCATTGTAAAGTATGTGCTGCTGTGTCAAACATATTCGTTTTGGAAAGCTTCAGAGAAAAATTAGCATACAAAGGGGGAAAACGCGTCTTGCTGAGTTGCAATGGCTGTGGAGTGCTTTGGAAATAACGTTGCGTTTATAAGATGCGACATGCTATTTTTATTTTGTTCATCAGCTACTTATCTCCGTTTCGGTCACCAGCTGTAGTTCGTATCGTTTCTTTTTAACGGGCATGGAGGGAAGGGGGCGTTTTCCATTATCGCGTAGGTTGGCATGGTCGATTAGCGAATGAATCATATTCGGCCACTATCGTTAGTTTACATCGTTGGTTTGCAGCAGTAAATGGCTTTACGTTTTAGGGTTTGAGTAGAATTCGGTCGTGGGCGCGAAAAGTAATTGCTTTCTGAGATGGACCCGTGTAATGAAGTTGATGAATGCAGTCGTTGAACTGTTTTTTCTTTAGTTGGTACCTTCACTGGATCTGCAATCAAACTACATCGATTCGGATGCGGCGCGTCGCATTGTCGAATGTTTCTTGGACGACTTCCCCCTTTCCAAGGTAGCACATTTTGGACCAAATCTCGCATCTGTACTCGTCGCCAATAGGGCCATTCTCGATGGATTACAGCGCCGAGTGACCAGAATCTACTTATCGATTGAGGTCGACGAAAAGACCGCTCCTGCGGTTCGTCCGTTCTGGAACTATTAAATATTCTGTTCTATTTGAGGTTGAGTGGAGATTTGATGGGAGGTAAGAGGGGGGGGGGGGGCAACAAGCAGAGAAATATGGCTTTTTCCACTTGCTGCCAACGTCTTCTTGTGCACTTTTTGCTCTAACGAAAGCGCATTATGGTAGGATTGCCACATATGGCCGAATGAAAAGAGCTACCGTGATGAAGTTCGTCATTAAGGGGAGTGTGGGGGGGGGGGAAGGGGGGGGGGGGGGGCAACAAGCAGAGAAATATGGCTTTTTCCACTTGCTGCCAACGTCTTCTTGTGCACTTTTTGCTCTAACGAAAGCGCATTATGGTAGGATTGCCACATATGGCCGAATGAAAAGAGCTACCGTGATGAAGTTCGTCATTAATAATCTGTAGCACGGGAGGGCTTCACAACAAGATCCCGAGCGAATCGTGAATTTCTAAATGAGTCATGGGGCAGGGGAAACAATATGGTGCGGAAAGGTAGGTCATCAGAATAACTTTTAGCTTCGCTTCATGGAACCAAAATTTGGGACCATTCTGTGCCGAACTTTGCTACCCACATCATGCATCAAACAGTTCAAAGCATAAATTTCTACATGAAGAATGGAAAATTTTGGAAAAACGGTGGCGTGGATTCTAGATAAGTAGGCGCTGAGAGCGGCAGGAGTTGCGTTCTCGTGAACATCTTGTCACCATCTGTTCTATCACCGATCGAACAGAAACGTTTAAGTTTAACTAGACATGCTTCTTTTGTTTTTTGAACCATCAGTGAACGAAGTACACAGCTTTAAATGATGTAACCGAAAGCGCATTTCGTGTCGCCCTCTCGGACGATGGTCATCTTGTTGCCTTTTGCTACGAGGACCGCTAGCGATCGTCTGCTTCGTGATTGCCGACCGCTGTCTGTCCTTGTCTTGATAACCTGGAACAACCGCCGCTGAGTGAAGCTAAGAGGGAGATCAGGGGAGGGAGAGTGGGAAACTCATCTGTTTGGTGCCTTGTGGGCTCACTTGTCAGGCGAAGCAGAATGCATATGCTGGAGCGCTTTTAAGGTGCAGTTCTTCCACACTGCTTTCTATCTGTCCAACTATTTCTCGGTCTGGCAATGTGTGATGTTGCCCGACTCTAACACCTAAAGCAACGCCTCAGAGTTGTTTGGCCTGAGCACTTTCGTAGAGATAAAGATAATCTTGTTTCAAACACAAAACATTTTTAGCAAAAAACAAAACAATGCGCAGAATGGAGCACTTTGAGTGGTGTAAAATGCTTTCAGCACTCGATGAATGCCAGTTACTCACAGAATGTGTTATCTGCTCGTAAGTTCTTCAGCCCCATAGTCTAGAAACAGTTTTGGTTTACAAGAACAGTGAATGATGGTTTTATAGAAGACGTAACATTTCTTTAGGAGTAGGAAAGGACGGGGAAGATCTGAGATGGACCCGTGTAATGAAGTTGATGAATGCAGTCGTTGAACTGTTTTTTCTTTAGTTGGTACCTTCACTGGATCTGCAATCAAACTACATCGATTCGGATGCGGCGCGTCGCATTGTCGAATGTTTCTTGGACGACTTCCCCCTTTCCAAGGTAGCACATTTTGGACCAAATCTCGCATCTGTACTCGTCGCCAATAGGGCCATTCTCGATGGATTACAGCGCCGAGTGACCAGAATCTACTTATCGATTGAGGTCGACGAAAAGACCGCTCCTGCGGTTCGTCCGTTCTGGAACTATTAAATATTCTGTTCTATTTGAGGTTGAGTGGAGATTTGATGGGAGGTAGGGGGGGGGGGGGGCAACAAGCAGAGAAATATGGCTTTTTCCACTTGCTGCCAACGTCTTCTTGTGCACTTTTTGCTCTAACGAAAGCGCATTATGGTAGGATTGCCACATATGGCCGAATGAAAAGAGCTACCGTGATGAAGTTCGTCATTAATAATCTGTAGCACGGGAGGGCTTCACAACAAGATCCCGAGCGAATCGTGAATTTCTAAATGAGTCATGGGGCAGGGGAAACAATATGGTGCGGAAAGGTAGGTCATCAGAATAACTTTTAGCTTCGCTTCATGGAACCAAAATTTGGGACCATTCTGTGCCGAACTTTGCTACCCACATCATGCATCAAACAGTTCAAAGCATAAATTTCTACATGAAGAATGGAAAATTTTGGAAAAACGGTGGCGTGGATTCTAGATAAGTAGGCGCTGAGAGCGGCAGGAGTTGCGTTCTCGTGAACATCTTGTCACCATCTGTTCTATCACCGATCGAACAGAAACGTTTAAGTTTAACTAGACATGCTTCTTTTGTTTTTTGAACCATCAGTGAACGAAGTACACAGCTTTAAATGATGTAACCGAAAGCGCATTTCGTGTCGCCCTCTCGGACGATGGTCATCTTGTTGCCTTTTGCTACGAGGACCGCTAGCGATCGTCTGCTTCGTGATTGCCGACCGCTGTCTGTCCTTGTCTTGATAACCTGGAACAACCGCCGCTGAGTGAAGCTAAGAGGGAGATCAGGGGAGGGAGAGTGGGAAACTCATCTGTTTGGTGCCTTGTGGGCTCACTTGTCAGGCGAAGCAGAATGCATATGCTGGAGCGCTTTTAAGGTGCAGTTCTTCCACACTGCTTTCTATCTGTCCAACTATTTCTCGGTCTGGCAATGTGTGATGTTGCCCGACTCTAACACCTAAAGCAACGCCTCAGAGTTGTTTGGCCTGAGCACTTTCGTAGAGATAAAGATAATCTTGTTTCAAACACAAAACATTTTTAGCAAAAAACAAAACAATGCGCAGAATGGAGCACTTTGAGTGGTGTAAAATGCTTTCAGCACTCGATGAATGCCAGTTACTCACAGAATGTGTTATCTGAAGTTCAGTTCTTCAGCCCCATAGTCTAGAAACAGTTTTGGTTTACAAGAACAGTGAATGATGGTTTTATAGAAGACGTAACATTTGGAGTAGGAAAGGGGGGGGGGAGGCGTGGGTGGCACCTTAATTTATGTGAAACTGAGTTGTTTGCTCAGATAAACGAACTGCCGCCTTATGTGACGTTAGGAAGGTCGGGGGGGGGGGGGGGGGGGAGGCGTGGGTGGCACCTTAATTTATGTGAAACTGAGTTGTTTGCTCAGATAAACGAACTGCCGCCTTATGTGACGTTATGTGTGGAAGGTCGGTACCCGTTTGATGCAGAAACATTGCTGTCGTCTCGTCTCAGCGTCGTTCTCCGCTTTACAACCAGTGATCCAGGTTATCTATGCGCCGCTCCTGAGTCGATAGCCAAGAAAGCAATACTCGCTGTCAAACTCGGCGAGAAGTTCCCCATTCTAGGTTAGTACACTGAACATTATTTCGCTTTCACGTTTCGCATGTGAAGAGCTACAGTGGGCAATCGTCCTTCACATAGATTGTGTGTTAGCAAGTTAGACGATGAAATTTGCTGCAGGTACGGAAGTCAGTTAAACACCAATGGCGATTTTCATCGGGACTGACGGCCTTCTATATGAGTTACATTTAGCGATATTTTCAGTTGCTGCAGTGGAAAGTTTAAAATGATATTTGATAAGGCTGGCGTATCCTCCCACACCTCCGTTTTCTTCGTATAAAATTCTCCCGGCCTTCCCCCTCCCCCTTCCTCCTTAGCTTCCTGTAATTTCTCTCTCATTTCTTCCACCTGAACTTCAAATCAGACGTGGTCTGGCTTTGTGGGGGAGCGCGTTGTTATCGAAGATGTGCGTTATAGTGTGTGTTGAAGCGTTTTTAATGCTCATTGGTTCGGTGGTAGGTGGAGTGTGGGTTAAGTATAGATGCATTGACGTTACCATAAACCGAGATGGGTGTGCAAAAGGTATATGCATTGTCAGCTAATCTTTTGTTTGCAGACGCGGTGTTTGTCGACTGCATTTCGGTTGTGGTTTGCAGTGCTCACGTGGTCACCACTTTTAATAGTAATAAGTGCCCATATGATCGCCTTCTGCCGAGCGAACGCGTGAATTTCCGTGTTAATTTCTGTATGCTATTCACAGAGGTTCTTCTTGTGGAAATTCTGATAGCAGAAAGAGCCTCGTAAACCATACGCGTTATCTGTTTAGCGAGAAATACAAGGGCTTCTATTGGAACGATCCTTAATTGTGTACTGCTTAGGTCAGCGTAGGTTTTGAGTCTTAGAGAGTACTGATGTGTTGCAGAGTTGTTTGCAGAAATGGAGGGCGTCCGTTTATGTCCAAGGCAGTTATTTGCCTTTCCAGGTACGATGATGTGCGAGCTATCGACGGGTTGTGAAATAATGCCTCCCTCGCTTTCATATATGCCTGAGGTAGCCTCGATAGGAGTATCGTGGAACAAAAACGTCGACATGAAGCGTTTTTGCTTTCTACTTCCAAGAATTACTGCCGAACACATGCTTCTTGAAGGGTCAGCATCTCCTTTCTTATGGAAGTCTCCGTTTCGCATGCTTTTATTTGAAGTTTTTTTCCTCTGTTAAGAGCGCTGATTAATTTACAAAAAAGGAGGGCAGCTTATATGATCGAGAAGTAAATCGGCCACTTTTGGCACGATGATGATTAAAAGAGGGCAGTTCACGTAATGGTCGAAGACTGAAATTTTGAGGCGTAAATGCACAGGACGACGGATAGCACAGTCCAAACAAGCAGATATGCTTGTCCTTATAGCGTTGGCAAATTGAAGTGAAAAGTGCTGAATTTACTATAGATTATATCCCATTACTGAAGCAAACAAATTGTTCGTTTCAGTTTTGGCGATGTTGCCTGTTGAAAAATGTTTTTAGTAGCAGTAGACACTGTCTCAACGCTCAAATAGCATTCCGAACTGTATGAGCAGCGCTGATATTCACTGGTGAGCGTCTGCCCGCCCCCTTCCCCCCCTCCTTCCCCTGCGCTTTCATAGCAAATGAGAGCTATACGCTTACAGCGTTAGCTTGTATTGCCCGTTATAATAATTAACATCGCAGTATGCACCTGTCACTGCTGACTTCCGCTCAGTCATAAAAAAGCGAACTGTGGTTAAAAGCAACAGAATGAGAGAGGGAGGGGGGGGGGGGGGGGGGG
>JPKZ01002554.1:601654-661932 GCA_000803305.1 Toxocara canis | reverse complement strand
GGTGGTGGGGGGTGGGGGGGGGGGGGGGGGGGGGGAGGGGAGGGGGAGGGAAAATTAAACGTGGAGGTGGAAAACTATTTCTGTCCTCTTGTCCTCATCTCGTTACCCATGGCCTAGATTCTCTCATGCTTTTTCTTTTTCCTAAACGTAAATGTGAAACTTGTACTTCTTGTCTAAGAGGTTCATGAAAACAATGTCTTGCAAGACATAGTGCGATCGGAATGCTTCCAGCGCGTGCAGTTATGTCCAATTAGTGAGGTGCAAGGTTATGAAGCGTTTTTTTTTTTGAATAGGGAGTGGTATAGTGCTGTCGCATTTCATAGAGGGCACTGAAAAGAAGGGCAAAAGGAGAACGGGGCGGATAACAGCAAATGTGAGGGGAAGCAGATTGCTAGGGCTTCCCAGAGGGTGAAGTAATGGGTAATAGCGAGAGGGAGGGGTTTTGTGATTGGGAGGATAGGCTGCAGTACAAGAGGAGGACAGAATGTGACATCTGCCGTCAGGAATGCATATCAGTACTCAGTCACAATTCTGTCGAAAGTCGTACTATCCGACAAGCATTCACGGCGTACCATGCCAAAATTAGTGAATTTGTTGGTTGTTGAGGTGGGTGTTTTGCTGCACAGTGCTGTTCGCTTTACAGGAATATGGAGGCATTGTTCAAGCAGGCATCGACTCTAGGCCGAGTGGAGCATGAGATCACCAGATTCAGTTACGGCTTATTAAAGCCGCTCACAAATGGTTTGCTTCCTCTTTTATTTTGTTTTCCCCGCTTTAAGGAAATGACTTCGACGCAGAGAAAACGTGAAAGCGGGCGTTGACAAGAGGCTGCTGTGCTGCGAATGGCATATTTTGCTGGGTAGTTTTTGTCCTGGCACGTGAGCGTTGTGTAGTTGAGGAGTGCGAGCGTATGCTGCGGATTTGGATGATGAGCCGCACTGCAGTGACTGAATTTGTAGAAAGGACATTGGGATATTGCCTTTCCTCGTTTTGTTTTTAGTATTCTTTGCGCCGATTGAAAGACATGCGGAGTGGAACGAGTTGCCCTGTGATGTAAGATGCATCAGCCAAGGCAAGTATTCCCAGATGGGTTATGTGCGAGAATGTTCTTGAAGGCCGATGAAAACCCGTGACTGCTAACGATGTGTAACGTTGAGAGAAGATAATCATGAAATGAGCAGTGGAGGATCCTATTCCCATCCCCTTGGTTGCTCCATCTTTTATGCTAAACATCTTTTCTTCACCGTATTATTTCTGAATTATAAAAGCAAGAAATATGGACGAGATGATCGCTCGCTTAGGCAGTTACGTGCGCGTGCTTATAAACCGCTGCTGACTACCAGTACCTCATATCATCCATCTCCTGTTGTTCCGGAGCTATTCATCAAAAAACATATAATGCTTATATTTTTCAATCCGGACATTAATTTTTAATATTTACCACTTCATTTTTTAAATGATGTAAGGCACGTGATATGTAATAAATACAGTAGGACTGCATAGGCATATAATCCACAGGGCTTGCTCACATCAATTACTTTAATTAAAATGGTGTCTGGTAGAGCGGTCGGATAAGGCAGCAGGGTCGTACAGAGTAACAGTATGCAATTAGCGCTCCAGTTGATGTTGTTTTATGCTGAACACTGTCAAGCAGTCCATGCTTGTAGCACTGTATTCATCGACTTCACTTATTTTCTAAGGCCATGCATAAACGTCGGCGGGCTACGAAATAATTCTGTGGCTTTTTTCCTCAATTACATGTCGTAATATTTGGTTACAATGTTGCTTAAGATTAAAGCTGGCAATGCAAGAAAGGAGAAAGTGGTATGGGCGGGTTGCTGTTATAAGGAAAACATCGCCATCTCCCCTCCTCTCGCTCCTTTCTCGCCAGAAATCCCTCCGCCCTCCCACTTACCCAGAGATAAAGCGATAAGTTCGGTCTCGTCACTCTTTTATTGTGTAATCTGACGGTTGAGCGGCACGTGACGTTTTCTTTGCCTATAGGTAGGAGAACAGCACTTGTTTAAAGATGTGTGAAGTATTCGCTAGATGTATTTATTGCACAACAAACAGAAAATTTAAATTTGTACAGCTAGCACCAGAATTATATTGTCCGTATAGGGAGAGAGGAGCGAGAAGAGAGTTAGACATGTACGGCCTCTCATCCGCTCCCTGATTTTCGGTATTCAGAAGCGGGTGCTAAAAAAGTGAAAGTATAACTAGCGCGTTAGTGTTCGTGAAAAGAAAATTTGAACTTTTCAGAAAAAAGCTTTTCCAGTGACCTATGCATGTTAAGAATAAATTAAATTTTAAAAGAATAGTTTCGATGTTCAGTCAAGGCTACTAAGTTTTCGAATGATTTCGCTCAGAATATCCTTTCAATTTTGGAAACGAGATGAGGGCTACGGCCTAAGAGGGCGCTTTTCATGTTTGTCGGATTTCACCAATTCTCAGCATCTTGCCGGTAAAATCTTGTCAAACATTGCACTGCAACCGAAGACTCCAGGTCGTCCTGACAGCCGATCTTGGCAGTTCGAAGCTGCTTGATGCTGGTGGTGGCATATTTCGGAAAACAGAAGTTGCCGTTGACGCTCTTGCGACAACGTTCAGCTGCCACAGAATCCTCGAAATTTTTAAGAGGGATGGTGACCATTTCTTAAGGAGCAACGGATAGGGTGGATCGTTTGTCGATGCTGGAGGGGAATAGTTGGGGACAGCAGCGCTGTTCAGAACGCAACCAGTAAAGGGCCTACGAGTATTTTGCAATATTTTGGCAATGCGCTAACAAAGACCAGAAGTTGTTTGAGATTATCCAGATTCCCTTCTTGTGAATATATCCTTATATACGTTGGTGAAAAGGGAAGGATTGGAGGGAGGTTGCTTCTCTCACTTTCTTCACGCCGCCCTTCGATTGGGCTAATGATTCAAGTTCCGTTTGACAGCGTGCATCTTATAATGAATCGTTGTTTGAAGAGGCGAGCAAGGACTTGCTTGTAACGATGACAAATAAGAAGGCTCCACTTTCGGTTTTCGTCGAGATGATTCTGAATCCGGACAATATGACTCTCGAGCGTCTCACTCCCGTTATTTTCAAGGTTCTTCGAAAGCATTCCTGTTTACACAACACATGGAATTCTTGGCAGGTGGACTGCGCGTATTTCATCTGCCGAGATGTTGACAAGCTTTTATCTCCACTTTTATTGAGCAGACTTATTTATTCTTGAATTAGCCTCAATTTGCCTTTGCTCGTCTTCGGTGTTAGTCAGTGGCATTGATAGTAGTGGTGGTGTGGTAGAGTGCAGTAGCAACAGTTATCATTTGTAGTACTAATAACTGTAGTTAGTAGTGACAAGAAAAGTATCGATTTTTTTCAAATTTTGACTTCCGTGCCATTTGATGGGTAGAAACAAACCACCGTCACGGCAGCACGTCGATAACAGCGCGTCATTCATAGCCAGGGAAGTTATATTCATTGTAATGATGTAAGAAATGTACGGTGATTGCCAAATCGGTGTTCCCGTCTTGCCTCTAGGAGCGAAAGATATCTGACCTCGGTGACGGGAAATGCCTCGTGAGAACTGACGAATTTGAATTTTCTTGTTTGCCTGATCATGAGTGAATAGGTGCTCACCGTTTAGCAAGTTGGCGACAAAGAAGTTGCTGATTTTTCGAAAACGGTTTCAGCATCTATGCGCTGAGCGCTCCGTTTATTTGTGGTGACATTCGACGTTTAGAAGAAAGCTTTGATTACGAGTGAACACTTCTGAATTATTTTCTATTCGTGTACGTGTTTTTGCGCCGTTATCAAGGCATGTTGCTGCTTTGCAGCAGTTTTGTACATCCTTTTCGAAACGCGGTGACTTATTATTGCCAAATTTTTGAAACCTTCAGTGCGACCATTTGTTCGAAGGCAAAGTTGAAGAGAAGTTTCACTAAAAGAACGTTAATGGGCCAAGAATTATAGGTACACTACCTTTCAAAAGCTATTACAAGTGTAATTGGAAAGCGATGATGGGACTGGTGTGAAACGTTTTTCATCGGAAGCTGTTTTTGCAGAAGGCACGAATCGAATTGAGACGAAGTTTGAAGGCGCTCGACGAGGCTCGAAACCTGCTGCCCTACAATTTCGAGCTGGCACTCGTTCTCGCTGAAATACAGCTGGTCACCGAGCTCATGGTGTTGGCGAGCAGGTTGTCGTTCACTTCTCTTAATTTTCGGTTTGATTGCTCCTCATATTTAAATCTTGCTGTTGACTTCATTCACCAGTAGTTCGCGCTAATGTTTGTTTAAAACGGACGACACTTGCACTGACTGATTCTTTGGCTGGTCATTTTCCACCTCTTCAGCCGCTTCTACCTTCCTCCCTCTGCTCTTGTTGTAATTGCGGCAGGCAGCCAAGGCTCCTTGATGTTCATCGTTTTTGTTTTTGTTCTCTTGGTAAATGGCAAGTTGCTGAATAGTGAACGTGAATTGATTTTGAGTAAATCAGCCAAATTGAGTGAGGCGGCTTCAAACAAGGATTTCAAGCTTTTGTAGTGAACACGAACAATTTTGTTGGCACAGTTTCGCATTCCAACAATGGCATCATCCGCCTCCCCCCTCCCTCCCCGATCAATTAATATTTTATATATAGCGAAATGTGCAGCGCTGCTGACACATTAAATTTTGTTGTTTTCTCTATTGGCGTATACGACGAATACGAGCAGCCAAGGCAGTGCTGATGAGTAGGTGAATGGTATTCTTATTGCAACCTATTTATTCATGTTCGTTTTATGTTTATTACGTAGTAGTGGGCCATGCGAGTAGTAAGGGCTCGGAAAAATGTGGTAGCGCTCTTTACCTGGAGCAACCGTCGTGCACACTTTGGTTGTCAATCGAGAAGTGGTGCCAGAGGGGTGACAGGAAAGCCAACAAGTGGAAGTAATCATTGTTAATAAAGACTTGTTCGATTTGAGGGCTTAATTTGTTTAAATGAGTTCTTCGTTCGAAATAGCTTGGAAGTTTGTGACCACACATGTAATTGCCTGATTGAGTTCAGGTTGGGGCAGTCGTTGTGCACACACGGAGTGGAGCCATGGTCCGCGCCAGGTAGTACGTTCAACAGCAGCTGGGCTGGATCTGTGGTCGAGAGGAAGGTATCACGGGAATATCAATCTCCCCCTATCGGATACCACGTTGTCAACGTTGGCGTCGCGAATTTGCCGTTGACGATCCGCACTGACCTCGCCAACAGGTGCGTTTCTTTTACATTTTTCTCTGCAATGCCTCTGCTCTCAGTCAGTGCTTTGCATATGCAACTTGGGCACAGTTCTGGTTCGGTGGGAAGAGGAAAATTTTGACCAATGCTTAGAAAAGTATATCTTCCAGAAAATGGTGACATTTTTGTCATATGGGATGGGATGACCGTTTTTAACCCCAAATTATTTTGGACGATTTAAAGTACAGGAGGATGTGCTTTTAATCGTAGCCGATTCACCGCAATATAGCTGTAGTAAACGCCGATTTACAAGCAGAACATACGTTTACCAGTCCACGTCTATATTGAAATATTACGTGCTTTCAACATAATACAGTCAGTCGCCCCGTAAATAAGGTTAGAGGCAGAGGCGGATATGGTAGTACCGTGATTGATGCATTGCCAGCATTGACTGCATGAAAACCGTAGCAACTCGGTGAGATGCAGTATTTCTTATGTGTTCGCTCTCGCCTTGTTACATTCTTCTAGATATCCCCAATAGGTAAGGCACTGGGCGCGATCTGTCTGGTCTTTCGGCTCGTTGTTGGTCAGCCGACTTTTTAGTCTTGGATTAGCTGTTTCATTTCTTGAAGTATGATGCAGGACATGCCTTTTGCTCATACTAATTTTTACACTTCTAAGATGGAATCAGGAATTTTTTCTCTCTGTCATCATTTCGTTCTTTACGTTTTAAGCACGAAACTGACAATTTCTGAACAATATTCCTTCCAAAAGTGCCATTTTCGGATTTCATTATTTTTCAAAAACAGTCGATGTACTTCACGAAAATTGAGTCTTTTGAACTGTGAGAGCAGAGGTTGAGGAAGGTGGGTGGTGGTAACGCGCCAAGTATACCCTCAACTGCCATACCCGTTCTTCTCCTTACACTGTTTTTCTGAGTACGGCCGGTTATACCTCATCGTTTTCGTTTATTCCAGTGAGAGCTACTTGCGGTCTTTAATTTTCGCATGTCGCCACGAAATCGAAGGGGTCGGAATTTTTTATCTAAAATTACATCTTTGAATAGTCGCTGCGTTGCTGTGTGTTGTCCTCCCACTTCCCTGCACACTTCTATTTTTATAAGTATTGTCCTTCTCCACCTTTCTAGGTAAACCTCTGAGATTGGGTGCAGACAGCAGTGGTAATAGGCAAGAAGCACTTGTGGATGTTTGTTTCTCTGAATTAGAGCGCTTGCAATTCGACAATCGTGTTATGGCCAACGCGGTGAGATCAAAATACAATTATGATAAAGTAAAGTAGAAAAGTGATGCATAGTTTTCAGTCTTCTGGATATTCGAAGCAAGTTCCAGCACATGTGGCTATCGAGAAACATAGCGAGCACTCTGCCAAACGCCCTCAAGATTTTCGACAATTTGTTTCGCACATTGCTGCCGCCGAGTATGCAGGATTATGGCACAACCCTTCTCTAGCACACATTCCTCTGCCAGCTTTTCGTTTTGGCACATTCCTGCTAATTGTTAGCACAATATCGGCACTTATTCGCCGCTTTTATTCCATATCTTGTTTGAGCTATCTCGGAAATGTACGCTTAGTCGTCTTAAGCTGTTTGCTAAACAACTAGCACCGCTTGAACTTCCCACTTCAAAGCTTGTAGGCGCCATGTGGTAGTTGCTAAGAACCACCAAAGCGAGATAGATTTCACCTAACCTACTCTGCTTTTATTCCCTGGGAAATTAAGTTGCTTGTTCCCGATTTACGGCGCTTGTATCTTCGATTGAATCCCAGCAAGAGGGGAAGAGACAAAAAGCCATATTTTAAAGCGCTCAGTGAAGACCACTAGCGCGTTAGACTGTTTGGTGCGCTTGTCATATTACAATGATCAAGCACATTATTTCACCATGGTGCGTGGATGTTATTTTCGAAAAAAATCATCAAAAAAGCCTAACGAAAAGAACGAGGAAGCTCAGCTAAATGTGGCGTCCGCTTTACCGCAGTCGTGGTTGACAGATTTGATTGTAGTGGGCAGGTATTATCCACTGGTTATGAAAACACTTTAAAAATTTGGAGGTTGTGCTCGTGCAACATTAATACACTGTTACTAGTACCTTCTAGTACCTGGTTTTTTTTCATATTTTTTGGATTTTTGTTTCTTTCAAGGGGGTGCATTCCAATTGCGTGAGGCTTCACGCCGCCTATATTTATACATCTTCCATTTTTCTCGTTCGTTCGGCTCTCTGCGCAAGGTTTTCAGAGTTTTATGCAGTTCCTTTCCTTCCTTTGTCCATTGAGAAGATATATATTGTGAGATTGGCATTATTCCTTCCAAATGTTTCACTCACTTCCTATATACAATGCACGCTGTCCTTATCTATGCTGATGTGCAATGCGTTGGGTGCAATGTGCCTTCGACCTCTCTCTGTGGTCATCTTTATGTTATGATATGCAGTCTTATCATATTGATATGTCCACTGAACACTGTTTCCATTATCGATCATTGTATTATTAGGTGAGTTGTGCGATGCGCGACTGTCGAATGCTGACACCTTATCATCATTGTTTTTGCATGTAGAACGTTTGTTTTTGCGCGCAAAGATTCTGTTCGTCTAGGCTGTTGGAATTTATATGTAATTTATGCATATGTTTCTCTTTTTGTCAATCGTTGTGTCCAAGCGATAATTTTAAATTGGAAAGCACTGAAACTAGATAAAGTTGTGAACTTTGGGAGGCCATTTCGGAACTCACCTTTTAAAGTCACTTCCTTCATTCGCTTTCAGTCTGAACTGATCAATCCTAGAGGAAGATAAGGGCCTTGAAGTTGCTTTAAAATTTTCTTCCATTTTAGAAATGGCAGGGGTTTTTTTTCAGCCGAACAGATCGCAGTGAAATACGGCTTTGGATGAACATTTGTATGATTAACCGTATCAATCATAGGACAGATTTTCATTGTTTGCGGTTTTGTGGAATCGCTTAGTCGGATCGCTGAAGTGGCCAAAGCACATGTCGTGTCATTTCCTTCACACGCATTCCCAGTCGTTTCGTAATAATTTTAGGTCGAACACGTATTAAAATATAGCGTATAACCGCAGATATAGAGCTGTAACAGCGTTCCAGCTTTGCTTTTTCAACAGTTTTCGGGTGCTCAGGCATATCGAATTGTGGATATAGCAACAGTCGCTTGCAATGGCAGTGCGAATGTTTGCTAGAAGTAGTCCAAACGGACACCATTTGTATTGTTGCTACTTCATTCAGTTAAGACAGATTCAACGAAAATTGGCATGTTAGGATATTCATTCAGTTATGGTTGGTCGGCAGGGTTTATGAGGATGAGGCAGGGAGGGCCGGGAATAGCTGTGGGCTGTGTGAACAGTGTGGGGTATATATTAGTCGAAAGGATCAGATCAGAGTTCGTTTTTACTTAATGCTCTTCCGTACAAGTATCGTTGTTTGTGCTTGTTGACAAGCTGCGTGGTCTGTAGGGTTTTGTGTTGCTGCGAATAGTGTTTGCAGCCGTTTGGTGTAGCGGTTACATTCGCGTATTGTTGCCAACATAATAAATTCTTGCAGTAAATGCGGTGTATGCGTGGCTGACTTATTGCTTGACAAGACGTACAATGCTCGTCCACTGCTCACTGGAGCGAAACGATTACTTGAGAGTACGTGCGTATATAGAGTTCACTCATTGCTTGCTTGAGGAGACCATGGTGATCGCCACACTACATCAACTGTATTGTTGTCGAACAGGTGGTGGAATGTGGCTCCCAGCTTTGGCTTTCGAAATGCCTGGCTTCGTTTTCCGGCTCCAAAAATTTGTCTCCACCTGTGCATCTGATTCGGGCCTTTGTGGTGGCGTGGCGTGGCCTGGGCTCCAGCTCAAGTTTTCGGGCAAACATGATTCCTACTCCATCTTTCAGATGAACCGAGCGCCATCTGCGGCCTCGGGCTTCGGAAAATTTTGCAACGACTCTGACCTCTGAGAACATTTGACTTTGGAATCAGGATGGGTCCGCTTCGAAAGATTATGAACCACTTCAGTTTGTTTGTATTGTTGCTTTGGCAGTAGCGTTACATTTACTCGATTCCCGATTCGATTCTACTGGGCAAATACGCACACACCAGCTCGCAGTAATTTAGAAATTAAAAAACGTGGATATTCCAATCCGCATCAAGCACAACAGGCGGAGGTCAGCCGGTACTTACCCCCCCCACCCCCCACCTCGCTCACTTCGTTGGAGAAAATCTGGCCTTGACCTTGCTCATTTACTCGATTCCCGATTCGATTCTACTGGGCAAATACGCACACACCAGCTCGCAGTAATTTAGAAATTAAAAAACGTGGATATTCCAATCCGCATCAAGCACAACAGGCGGAGGTCAGCCGGTACTTACCCCCCCCCACCCCCCACCTCGCTCACTTCGTTGGAGAAAATCTGGCCTTGACCTTGCTCTTCCAGAAACTATCTCCGGCTCCTAGGTTTGGGAAGTCGGGCTATGACGGCACCTTTTGGGAAGGCCCTTCCATCTTCCAACGTTGAAAAGCCTGGTTCTCATTTCAGCTGTGTCTTTTCGGGGAACGTGGCTCCAGCTCCATCCGAGAGAGTCTCGCTGTACCTGTGGTCTTCGTCTCTCGGAAACTAGGCTTGGGCTACTGCTTTGGCCTACGGAGTTAATGACCTCAGCGCCGACTGCGGTCTGTGGAAGCGCATAGCTGTGTAGCCAGCGCGACCCTTCGGCAGCGCATGACTAAGGCTGCGGGCTTCAAGGTGGTTTCGGAGTCATTCCGATTCGAGAAATCACACTTCCTGTAATGGAGGGCCTTCGGAAATATGACCGCAATCGGAGGAAAATTTTTCTATCGTGAAACCTTTACACTACCATTTTAGCGAAACGTACAGTATCTGTCAGTCAGCACATGATTTCCAAAAATACTTTGGCTGTTTTATTTTTAGTGTTTCGGAAGTTATGTTTGTTGCTCGTTCAGTGCTCTTTAGCAGTTCCCTTTTGCCATGTATGCATGGCTGAATGAGATGTTGAGTGGATTTAAGGGACTGAATTGGCACCGAACAGGGTTTGTTATTTGATGTATCAGTGATAAACCTTGTTTCCTTGCGAAGTATGTCGTTCAGCCATTAAGAAAATCTTGCTCATCGGATTGCAAATAGCTGCTTCTGGTTTTTAGTAAGTACTGACTGCTCATTTATCGAAGTGCAGCGGCAAGTGGTTCGTTGAATTTTCGAGATGGGGAAGGAAGTCAGTCAGGTTATTGGAAACCACGGCGATTGAATCGGACTTTTTTGCATTTTTTCCATAAAATTCCTTCAGTGAGGAATGCAAAGAAGAGCGTTAATCTATGTTGGTTAATAAAATTTCATCGTTCTCTCTTAAAATTTGTAATCAACGCATGTACCTTACCAATTCTGTTGATAGTGGCCAGTGACCCGCACTCTCCCACCCATTCTACTGATAGTGGCCAGTGACCCGCACTCTCCCACCCATTCTACCGATAGTGGCCAGTGACCCGCACTCTCCCACCCATTCTACCGATAGTGGCCAGTATCCCGCACTCTCTCACCCATTCTACTGATAGTGGCCAGTGACCCGCACTCTATCACCCATTCTACCGATAGTGGCCAGTGACCCGCACTCCCCCACCCCATTCTGAAACCGAATAGTTCGTTGTAAGTTGAAAGGCTCATTGTACGACTGAGAACGATCGCTAGACGAAGTTCGATCAGTGTTGTAGCTGTGGCATAACCTGTCAATAAAGGAGCCAAAGGAAAGAGGAGGTCATGTTGAGGAGGCAGGTATCTCGATCTTCGAATTCAGTACGGTATCGAAAAGGGCAGAAAGGAGCTGCTAGCGTCGGTCTTCTCCGTTTGTTGATGATGGTGGGAACGATTAGTGCATGGGTTATAGCAAACGAAGACTTATGTAGAGTGTTGGCATTTGCGGTGCTTGCATGTGTTCTACAAGTGGCCATTAGCGCAACTCTTTTAAATCAGTTATCGCAGGTTCTGAGGTTTATTCTTTTTTTAAACGGATTTTGACGTACTCTGTTTAATTTTGTTTTAGCTAATTTGTGCTCGATCTTCCGTCTATACATATTTTGTAAATCTGCAGAGGAGATGTCGACGTTTGCGGTATTGAAGGAAGAATTAGATGCTTCGATAACGGGCGTTAATCGTTACAACCCGAACAATGTTGAAACTCTAGAAAACTGTATCCAGGCAATGGTGCAGGAGAATCAATACGACAAGGATATTCTATTCACTACGCTTAAGTTGTACCAGTTAAACCCCGACAAGTAAGTGCAATCATTAAGGGCCTCCTTTGGGGGGGGGGGGGGGGGGGGGGGATATCGAAAGGCGCGCTCTTTCAGGGCGGTGAATTTGGCAGTTTATAGGTTCAATGCACATGACAAATGTTCTTGGAAAAATGGTCGTAGTAAGAGAAGAGAAAAGCGTCACTGTTGCAGTGAAATTGCTTGGTATTTGCAGTGAAGAATTTTTGTATTTGGTATTTCTTGGGGTTCTTTACGTTATATTTGTCGGTGAGAGGAACCTTTTCATATTAAAGTAGTGAGTAGATGTGGTTGTTACGTTGCTACGACACTTTTTTAAATCTTGCACTTCACTCGAATACCTGTTCTGAATATTGAGGCTCTATGTAGGTATTAATAGGAACAGTGCAGTGAGTTTGAGTGGGCTGTGGCAGTTTTGTTTTATACTTTATTTTGATGGCGAGTTGCCTTTTTTGAAAGTACAGCGGTTGTAAAACAACACGTTCACTCACCGTTTGCGCCATTCCAGTTGCTCCGTTCTCGAAATGTTGTGATCGTATCGCTGACAGTGCTTGCTAGTGACCGCTGCCAGGTTGTCGAATAGTGTTGCTATGAATGCTGACATCACTCTCTAGAAACATCTTGCATCCATCCTATCGTCTCGTATGTCTTGAGCAGTTTGTTAAACGGTTCGCGTTTTTTTTTGTGAGTTACTTCGGAGTTGTCTGAGTTATTCCTCATTATTGGTTGGTAGCCTCCGAAACAACAGTAATCTGTTGCCGTAGCGCTCACTACACTTTTTAATGATGGACATGCCTGATTCTTTGACACTTACCTGCCCATCAAAGATGAACGATTTTATCGTCCATGATCTTGACATTAGAGATCTTGAGGGAGCCTAAGTAGTTAATAAAATTCGCACCCATGTTATCCATTTCTTCAACTAAATTTTTTATTAGGCTAAATTTGATACCTGAATGCAGTAGGAAAGCGTTTTCAGGTTATCAAAGATCTTAATAGCAAGCAACGGAGTGAGTGACAGTCTATTGTTCTGTAATTTCGCCGCAGGCGTAGGCTTGGCGGTCATGTCGTAAGCCATCGTTAGAGATAGCTTCTATATGTTTTGCGTTTGTAATGTGGGTTTATCCGGCAAGTTAATGCACCCCGTCAAGTTCACTCAGGTTGCTCGCTCGTGAAGGAGGCCACGTTTTTTCAATTGCTCTTGCGGATTTGCATTAAGATGACCCAAAGACTATGCGAGAGTATCTTACATTCAGTCACGCCGTGAAATTGTGTGGAGGGCTCTTCCTATAAGGTGCTTCACTTTTTGGAAATGTTCTTTGTCGCCTAAGTTCACTTATCATTCATATTGCGAGAAACATTGCAATAGTATAGCCTGTTGAGAAGCAGTGTTTTAAATTATTTTCGTAGAAGGGGAAGTTCGAGGGGTTCTAAAGCAATCGAAGCGGATAGTTGAGAGTTCAAGAATTCTTCGGCATGCGAGATGCATATGTGTTTCGTGGAGAATACAAACAACAAAATGCGCAAATCGCGTGCGTGCTGGTGCGCAGAAACGTGCATAACGCGAGAGACACGTCTGAGAGGGCATGTGTACACTTTCGCCCACGGCTACAAAATAAAACAAAACTTCACACATTAACAGCCCACGTCACTTGCGCTATTGCCTTAGAATAGTTGGCGAAAATATGCTGCGTTATGTGGAGAGCCGATTTCACTGGTTTCATTTATGCGGCCGGTTTTGTATTTATAGAAAATTATTACAGTACTAGCCCATTTTGACTACAGTCATGGACTAAGCAAGTATGGATAGGTTTGATAAAACGCTGCGCACACAGGTGGGAATGAGACAAGGGTTGCTAGAAATAGTGGAGCTAAAATAATATGAAACGATCGGCAATAAGCGGCAAGTACTAAGAGAAAAATAAATAAGGCTGAATGTGTTGGTTGTGATTGGGAATTTTAGGTACAACGAGGGGATAGTGCGGTTGATTCTACTAAAGACGATGATGATGGCTCCAAGGAGCGACTACGCGCTGGCGAAGTATCTGATAGACTCAGGGCGGGTGTCGTCCCCCGAACTGAAGCGTATTTTCGACATCGGCGCTTTGCTGGAGTCTTGCAACTTTGCAGTGTTCTGGCGCTTGATGCGGCTCGAGTACCGACCCTCAGAGGACGCACATGAGTGCTTCAGGCAGCCTGCCGAAGTACCAAAAATCGTTAGGACTGTGCCTGGATTCGAAGAAAGTGTGCGCAACTGTGAGCATCTTCACTCATTCTTTCAGTTGTGAGTTGTGATGCTGATGTCCCGCAACGTACAAGCTTACCATTATCTCCGTTCCGTTATCCTGAGTGGGGGAGAGCTAGTAGTTATAAAACGCAGCTTGGTTTTAAGCCGTGCTCGCAGTAGGCTTAAAATTTAAATAACTGCATGAGAGAGGGAGGGAAATTTTGAAAACTAAAGGAACAAAATACGGTCGCAATCTGAAAATTTAGTTTGACGGTAACCATACCTTGAACTTGGTGATTGGTAAGCTCATTGATGTGTTGACCTATTTTAATTAATGCATCCGTGCAGTCCTTCGTCGCTAGCATATTCCACTAAGAGCGCAGCAAAGATTGCGGAGAAGTTGGGTTTAATCTTTTGTTTTTTGCTGTGTGCGGCATTCGTCGGACTGAAGATGGATGAGCTCGTTTCCTTGGATTGGTCACACAAAAAGTCATGTTTCAAAGGCCACTGGATGAGCCTAGACAGCTTAGAATGCGTGGGGCTTGCAGTATTATTATAGTTCTGAGGACCTTCTGGTTCCATTTAATCCCCTCGCTTCAGCTGGCAGACTTGCTTGCATCGTGGCACCAAGTTAAGAAGCTTTTATTCAAAAGCGAGGGGGAAGGGATGTGATTAAATGCAGTGTAGCAAGCTGTGCCAACAATCGTTTCATGAGTACCCAGCACAAGGGAAGTGAGCAACGTAGGATGAATTGACATTGTCGCATGACGCGTTATTCGAATTTGCAGATGCATGCCAAGTGATCAACGTGACGTTCCAGAATATCGAGAAATCGCTTCTAATACGACTCTTAGGAGGCATCTCAGGTAAGCCGGCATGATCTTTCTACCCTTCGATTTAGCTCCTTTCGTGGGAACTCGACTTGGCTTTTAGCGTTTCCGATTAGTCCAGTGACGTTAGATTTTTTATCACCCACGTGTGCTTATTTATGATGAGAAATATTTTGACTACAATAGTTTAGTGTGATGCGGTTTTCTCATTCGAGTAATAGGCTTTTTTTTGTGCTTTCATAATGTCAGCATTCCCTTATCGCCTAGAAGTGCGAAGTACGCCATTAATGTTTTGCTTTTACGAGAAAAAAGATTAAATTTAATGCTTGAATGAGGGTTTGAATCGAATCAAACTCCAAAGCTCCGTGCTGCCTATGCTCGCGTTTGCTTCTGCCCATGCGGGCCGACTTCTGCCCACATCTGTAAATCATGGACCCCGATTCTGTTTCGCTGAGAAATGTAGGTTTGCTTCGATCGGCATCGGGTTTTGAGGAGCTCGAACGTTGTGCGTGACGGTTACGCGCTTCAGTTGGTTTGTTTTTTCCGCTAGTCATGTGCTGCTTTCACTTGCCGCGATTTGATACAGTTTTAGATAAACAAGTGAGCGAGTATGCAAAACGGTACGGTTGGACACCGAAGGAGAATGGAGAGATATTTTTCGTGCAGAATCATGAGGCAACCATTAAAAGTCGTAACATCGAAGAGAAGCTCCAGTTTGAAAGTAAGTTTTTTTTCTCTTGACGTTCCCTTGACATCTTTACTTCAAAAGAGTGGCGACATTGGAAGCTTAAAAAACGGGGTAAATTTTTAAAAGGCATTCATGTAATGGTATCGTGGGAGGTTTCTAAGGCATTTGGCTGCCACGAGTGAGACTAGCTGTTATGTTTTGCTTAGGTTACAGCAAGTTAAAAAGTTATGGGATGAGAAGGAAGTGCCAATTTTATAGTCTCCATAAGCATTTTCAGTTGTTTAGCAGACAACAACAATTCTTATTGCTTTGTTGAAATTGTCGAGTGGATGCCGCGTCGCGCTTTTCCATTTACGAAGTGATTTTTGAGACAGCAGAAATTCATTTCAGAGTTTACTGTAATTGAGACATGAGATGTAATGCATTTATTTCTCACCTCATGCAACCCCTTTTCATCGAAGCTGTTTTTCACCGTTTTTAATCTAAAAGATTGCGTGTTCCCTATGCTGCGCGCCTCGCGGATCATGTGAAACTGCGGCACAGTCAGTGACGAATGCTATTTGTCGCCTGTAAACGCTCCGCAGAACAGCAGCTGTCGTAACGTTACCGATCTGTTGTTGCAAGGTGTTTGGAATCTTCGTAACGATCTTCATTTGGAATACCTGCCTTTAGGGGGTGAGGTCAAAAGGCTTTCAAAATTTCCAATCCGCTCCTTGAATTTATCGGTTTAGAAGAGAAATGGAGGACGGATCCACTGAAGAATGAGAAGTACGGCACTGTAGACCAAAATTATCACCGATTTCTTACAGTGGTCTTTCAAATCTTTCGTCTGAAAGGGCGTTCGCTCGCCTCTCATTTTCCTTTACTTCTTTTTTTTCATAAGATCCTTATTTTGTACGCAGCTTTCGGAAAAATGGCGATTTTTTAATCTTTAAGCTGAATCGTTTTGGTGGATTTGTATTATAATGCCGACTTATGTATTTGTTTCTGGGAGCAGTTGAATTCTGTTCAGCTCAGAAAGTTGCGGTTTATGCCTGTGTAGCATGATAGTGCTTTGTTCGGTCTTCGTCAAGAGTACATCATTAAACGTTGACGTGCAGTTGTTTTGATAAGAGAGTTTCTGAACATCACGTCCCCATGTCTCTTTCCGAAGTAGTTTTAGAATCTTTTGCATTTTTCTAACGTTCGCATTAGCGTGATACCACTTATTTTTATTTTGGGTTTATTCAGTCGACGGATTTATTATAATCGAGGATTCTGCAAAGAGATCGTGAAATCCAGCCCTCAGGCTGTTTTTTTCTGCTTTCTGCTCTCTTAACCAAAGGGCATGGAACAGCCAAACTTTTAAAAATTCTTTGCTATGTAACGTGTCGATAGTTATGAGTATTGTAATGAACGATTTTTTTGATCAAATCCCGTCATCGCGTCCAACAAACCGCCTCACTCTTTGTTTAGGAACAGCCATTCCGGGTGCTCATGAATCCCTGTGTAGCACCTCACTTTTAGTGCCCATTTAGCTAATACAATACCAAATTCCCAAATCTGACTTGTCCCAAACGACAAACAGCCTCGTTCCTGATGAAATCGTAGCCCGAAGCGTATTTGTTTTGTCCCACTCATCCTTACAGTTTGTTCTCTTTACTTTAATTCACACTTCCAAAACATTTTTTGGTCTGACTTCTGTGCATACTACGTTTGGAACATGCATTAACACCTCCGACCGTTACATTAACACAGATTTTGCAACAATCTCTGCTTCCGCTTTTGCTGAAGCAGCCTCTAAAGGGCGCCCAAACATAAATTTTTAGAAGGATTCAGAAATGTAATGTTTTTAGAAGGGTTCAGAAATGCAACACTTTTAGGAGGGTCCAGAAATGTAACATTTTTAGAAGGGTTCAGAAATCTGGTATTTCTAGAAGGGTTCAGAAATGTAACGTATTTAGGAGGGTTCAGAAATGTATCATTTTTAGAAGTGTTCAGAAATGTAACATTTTTAGAAGGGTTCAGAAATCTGGTATTTCTAGAAGGGTTCAGAAATGTAACGTATTTAGGAGGGTTCAGAAATGTATCATTTTTAGAAGTGTTCAGAAATGTAACATTTTTAGAAGGGTTCAGAAATCTGGTATTTCTAGAAGGGTTCAGAAATGTAACGTATTTAGGAGGGTTCAGAAATGTATCATTTTTAGAAGTGTTCAGAAATGTAACATTTTTAGAAGGGTTCAGAAATCTGGTATTTCTAGAAGGGTTCAGAAATGTAACGTATTTAGGAGGGTTCAGAAATGTATCATTTTTAGAAGTGTTCAGAAATGTAACATTTTTAGAAGGGTTCAGAAATCTGGTATTTCTAGAAGGGTTCAGAAATGTAACGTATTTAGGAGGGTTCAGAAATGTATCATTTTTAGAAGTGTTCAGAAATGTAACATTTTTAGAAGGGTTCAGAAATCTGGTATTTCTAGAAGGGTTCAGAAATGTAACGTATTTAGGAGGGTTCAGAAATGTATCATTTTTAGAAGTGTTCAGAAATGTAACATTTTTAGAAGGGTTCAGAAATCTGGTATTTCTAGAAGGGTTCAGAAATGTAACGTATTTAGGAGGGTTCAGAAATGTATCATTTTTAGAAGTGTTCAGAAATGTAACATTTTTAGAAGGGTTCAGAAATCTGGTATTTCTAGAAGGGTTCAGAAATGTAACGTATTTAGGAGGGTTCAGAAATGTATCATTTTTAGAAGTGTTCAGAAATGTAACATTTTTAGAAGGGTTCAGAAATCTGGTATTTCTAGAAGGGTTCAGAAATGTAACGTATTTAGGAGGGTTCAGAAATGTATCATTTTTAGAAGTGTTCAGAAATGTAACATTTTTAGAAGGGTTCAGAAATCTGGTATTTCTAGAAGGGTTCAGAAATGTAACGTATTTAGGAGGGTTCAGAAATGTATCATTTTTAGAAGTGTTCAGAAATGTAACATTTTTAGAAGGGTTCAGAAATCTGGTATTTCTAGAAGGGTTCAGAAATGTAACGTATTTAGGAGGGTTCAGAAATGTATCATTTTTAGAAGTGTTCAGAAATGTAACATTTTTAGAAGGGTTCAGAAATCTGGTATTTCTAGAAGGGTTCAGAAATGTAACGTATTTAGGAGGGTTCAGAAATGTATCATTTTTAGAAGTGTTCAGAAATGTAACATTTTTAGAAGGGTTCAGAAATCTGGTATTTCTAGAAGGGTTCAGAAATGTAACGTATTTAGGAGGGTTCAGAAATGTATCATTTTTAGAAGTGTTCAGAAATGTAACATTTTTAGAAGGGTTCAGAAATCTGGTATTTCTAGAAGGGTTCAGAAATGTAACGTATTTAGGAGGGTTCAGAAATGTATCATTTTTAGAAGTGTTCAGAAATGTAACATTTTTAGAAGGGTTCAGAAATCTGGTATTTCTAGAAGGGTTCAGAAATGTAACGTATTTAGGAGGGTTCAGAAATGTATCATTTTTAGAAGTGTTCAGAAATGTAACATTTTTAGAAGGGTTCAGAAATCTGGTATTTCTAGAAGGGTTCAGAAATGTAACGTATTTAGGAGGGTTCAGAAATGTATCATTTTTAGAAGTGTTCAGAAATGTAACATTTTTAGAAGGGTTCAGAAATCTGGTATTTCTAGAAGGGTTCAGAAATGTAACGTATTTAGGAGGGTTCAGAAATGTATCATTTTTAGAAGTGTTCAGAAATGTAACATTTTTAGAAGGGTTCAGAAATCTGGTATTTCTAGAAGGGTTCAGAAATGTAACGTATTTAGGAGGGTTCAGAAATGTATCATTTTTAGAAGTGTTCAGAAATGTAACATTTTTAGAAGGGTTCAGAAATCTGGTATTTCTAGAAGGGTTCAGAAATGTAACGTATTTAGGAGGGTTCAGAAATGTATCATTTTTAGAAGTGTTCAGAAATGTAACATTTTTAGAAGGGTTCAGAAATCTGGTATTTCTAGAAGGGTTCAGAAATGTAACGTATTTAGGAGGGTTCAGAAATGTATCATTTTTAGAAGTGTTCAGAAATGTAACATTTTTAGAAGGGTTCAGAAATCTGGTATTTCTAGAAGGGTTCAGAAATGTAACGTATTTAGGAGGGTTCAGAAATGTATCATTTTTAGAAGTGTTCAGAAATGTAACATTTTTAGAAGGGTTCAGAAATCTGGTATTTCTAGAAGGGTTCAGAAATGTAACGTATTTAGGAGGGTTCAGAAATGTATCATTTTTAGAAGTGTTCAGAAATGTAACATTTTTAGAAGGGTTCAGAAATCTGGTATTTCTAGAAGGGTTCAGAAATGTAACGTATTTAGGAGGGTTCAGAAATGTATCATTTTTAGAAGTGTTCAGAAATGTAACATTTTTAGAAGGGTTCAGAAATCTGGTATTTCTAGAAGGGTTCAGAAATGTAACGTATTTAGGAGGGTTCAGAAATGTATCATTTTTAGAAGTGTTCAGAAATGTAACATTTTTAGAAGGGTTCAGAAATCTGGTATTTCTAGAAGGGTTCAGAAATGTAACGTATTTAGGAGGGTTCAGAAATGTATCATTTTTAGAAGTGTTCAGAAATGTAACATTTTTAGAAGGGTTCAGAAATCTGGTATTTCTAGAAGGGTTCAGAAATGTAACGTATTTAGGAGGGTTCAGAAATGTATCATTTTTAGAAGTGTTCAGAAATGTAACATTTTTAGAAGGGTTCAGAAATCTGGTATTTCTAGAAGGGTTCAGAAATGTAACGTATTTAGGAGGGTTCAGAAATGTATCATTTTTAGAAGTGTTCAGAAATGTAACATTTTTAGAAGGGTTCAGAAATCTGGTATTTCTAGAAGGGTTCAGAAATGTAACGTATTTAGGAGGGTTCAGAAATGTATCATTTTTAGAAGTGTTCAGAAATGTAACATTTTTAGAAGGGTTCAGAAATCTGGTATTTCTAGAAGGGTTCAGAAATGTAACGTATTTAGGAGGGTTCAGAAATGTATCATTTTTAGAAGTGTTCAGAAATGTAACATTTTTAGAAGGGTTCAGAAATCTGGTATTTCTAGAAGGGTTCAGAAATGTAACGTATTTAGGAGGGTTCAGAAATGTATCATTTTTAGAAGTGTTCAGAAATGTAACATTTTTAGAAGGGTTCAGAAATCTGGTATTTCTAGAAGGGTTCAGAAATGTAACGTATTTAGGAGGGTTCAGAAATGTATCATTTTTAGAAGTGTTCAGAAATGTAACATTTTTAGAAGGGTTCAGAAATCTGGTATTTCTAGAAGGGTTCAGAAATGTAACGTATTTAGGAGGGTTCAGAAATGTATCATTTTTAGAAGTGTTCAGAAATGTAACATTTTTAGAAGGGTTCAGAAATCTGGTATTTCTAGAAGGGTTCAGAAATGTAACGTATTTAGGAGGGTTCAGAAATGTATCATTTTTAGAAGTGTTCAGAAATGTAACATTTTTAGAAGGGTTCAGAAATCTGGTATTTCTAGAAGGGTTCAGAAATGTAACGTATTTAGGAGGGTTCAGAAATGTATCATTTTTAGAAGTGTTCAGAAATGTAACATTTTTAGAAGGGTTCAGAAATCTGGTATTTCTAGAAGGGTTCAGAAATGTAACGTATTTAGGAGGGTTCAGAAATGTATCATTTTTAGAAGTGTTCAGAAATGTAACATTTTTAGAAGGGTTCAGAAATCTGGTATTTCTAGAAGGGTTCAGAAATGTAACGTATTTAGGAGGGTTCAGAAATGTATCATTTTTAGAAGTGTTCAGAAATGTAACATTTTTAGAAGGGTTCAGAAATCTGGTATTTCTAGAAGGGTTCAGAAATGTAACGTATTTAGGAGGGTTCAGAAATGTATCATTTTTAGAAGTGTTCAGAAATGTAACATTTTTAGAAGGGTTCAGAAATCTGGTATTTCTAGAAGGGTTCAGAAATGTAACGTATTTAGGAGGGTTCAGAAATGTATCATTTTTAGAAGTGTTCAGAAATGTAACATTTTTAGAAGGGTTCAGAAATCTGGTATTTCTAGAAGGGTTCAGAAATGTAACGTATTTAGGAGGGTTCAGAAATGTATCATTTTTAGAAGTGTTCAGAAATGTAACATTTTTAGGAGGGGGGGGGGGGGGGGGGGGGGATATCGAAAGGCGCGCTCTTTCAGGGCGGTGAATTTGGCAGTTTATAGGTTCAATGCACATGACAAATGTTCTTGGAAAAATGGTCGTAGTAAGAGAAGAGAAAAGCGTCACTGTTGCAGTGAAATTGCTTGGTATTTGCAGTGAAGAATTTTTGTATTTGGTATTTCTTGGGGTTCTTTACGTTATATTTGTCGGTGAGAGGAACCTTTTCATATTAAAGTAGTGAGTAGATGTGGTTGTTACGTTGCTACGACACTTTTTTAAATCTTGCACTTCACTCGAATACCTGTTCTGAATATTGAGGCTCTATGTAGGTATTAATAGGAACAGTGCAGTGAGTTTGAGTGGGCTGTGGCAGTTTTGTTTTATACTTTATTTTGATGGCGAGTTGCCTTTTTTGAAAGTACAGCGGTTGTAAAACAACACGTTCACTCACCGTTTGCGCCATTCCAGTTGCTCCGTTCTCGAAATGTTGTGATCGTATCGCTGACAGTGCTTGCTAGTGACCGCTGCCAGGTTGTCGAATAGTGTTGCTATGAATGCTGACATCACTCTCTAGAAACATCTTGCATCCATCCTATCGTCTCGTATGTCTTGAGCAGTTTGTTAAACGGTTCGCGTTTTTTTTTGTGAGTTACTTCGGAGTTGTCTGAGTTATTCCTCATTATTGGTTGGTAGCCTCCGAAACAACAGTAATCTGTTGCCGTAGCGCTCACTACACTTTTTAATGATGGACATGCCTGATTCTTTGACACTTACCTGCCCATCAAAGATGAACGATTTTATCGTCCATGATCTTGACATTAGAGATCTTGAGGGAGCCTAAGTAGTTAATAAAATTCGCACCCATGTTATCCATTTCTTCAACTAAATTTTTTATTAGGCTAAATTTGATACCTGAATGCAGTAGGAAAGCGTTTTCAGGTTATCAAAGATCTTAATAGCAAGCAACGGAGTGAGTGACAGTCTATTGTTCTGTAATTTCGCCGCAGGCGTAGGCTTGGCGGTCATGTCGTAAGCCATCGTTAGAGATAGCTTCTATATGTTTTGCGTTTGTAATGTGGGTTTATCCGGCAAGTTAATGCACCCCGTCAAGTTCACTCAGGTTGCTCGCTCGTGAAGGAGGCCACGTTTTTTCAATTGCTCTTGCGGATTTGCATTAAGATGACCCAAAGACTATGCGAGAGTATCTTACATTCAGTCACGCCGTGAAATTGTGTGGTAGGGCTCTTCTATAAGGTGCTTCACTTTTTGGAAATGTTCTTTGTCGCCTAAGTTCACTTATCATTCATATTGCGAGAAACATTGCAATAGTATAGCCTGTTGAGAAGCAGTGTTTTAAATTATTTTCGTAGAAGGGGAAGTTCGAGGGGTTCTAAAGCAATCGAAGCGGATAGTTGAGAGTTCAAGAATTCTTCGGCATGCGAGATGCATATGTGTTTCGTGGAGAATACAAACAACAAAATGCGCAAATCGCGTGCGTGCTGGTGCGCAGAAACGTGCATAACGCGAGAGACACGTCTGAGAGGGCATGTGTACACTTTCGCCCACGGCTACAAAATAAAACAAAACTTCACACATTAACAGCCCACGTCACTTGCGCTATTGCCTTAGAATAGTTGGCGAAAATATGCTGCGTTATGTGGAGAGCCGATTTCACTGGTTTCATTTATGCGGCCGGTTTTGTATTTATAGAAAATTATTACAGTACTAGCCCATTTTGACTACAGTCATGGACTAAGCAAGTATGGATAGGTTTGATAAAACGCTGCGCACACAGGTGGGAATGAGACAAGGGTTGCTAGAAATAGTGGAGCTAAAATAATATGAAACGATCGGCAATAAGCGGCAAGTACTAAGAGAAAAATAAATAAGGCTGAATGTGTTGGTTGTGATTGGGAATTTTAGGTACAACGAGGGGATAGTGCGGTTGATTCTACTAAAGACGATGATGATGGCTCCAAGGAGCGACTACGCGCTGGCGAAGTATCTGATAGACTCAGGGCGGGTGTCGTCCCCCGAACTGAAGCGTATTTTCGACATCGGCGCTTTGCTGGAGTCTTGCAACTTTGCAGTGTTCTGGCGCTTGATGCGGCTCGAGTACCGACCCTCAGAGGACGCACATGAGTGCTTCAGGCAGCCTGCCGAAGTACCAAAAATCGTTAGGACTGTGCCTGGATTCGAAGAAAGTGTGCGCAACTGTGAGCATCTTCACTCATTCTTTCAGTTGTGAGTTGTGATGCTGATGTCCCGCAACGTACAAGCTTACCATTATCTCCGTTCCGTTATCCTGAGTGGGGGAGAGCTAGTAGTTATAAAACGCAGCTTGGTTTTAAGCCGTGCTCGCAGTAGGCTTAAAATTTAAATAACTGCATGAGAGAGGGAGGGAAATTTTGAAAACTAAAGGAACAAAATACGGTCGCAATCTGAAAATTTAGTTTGACGGTAACCATACCTTGAACTTGGTGATTGGTAAGCTCATTGATGTGTTGACCTATTTTAATTAATGCATCCGTGCAGTCCTTCGTCGCTAGCATATTCCACTAAGAGCGCAGCAAAGATTGCGGAGAAGTTGGGTTTAATCTTTTGTTTTTTGCTGTGTGCGGCATTCGTCGGACTGAAGATGGATGAGCTCGTTTCCTTGGATTGGTCACACAAAAAGTCATGTTTCAAAGGCCACTGGATGAGCCTAGACAGCTTAGAATGCGTGGGGCTTGCAGTATTATTATAGTTCTGAGGACCTTCTGGTTCCATTTAATCCCCTCGCTTCAGCTGGCAGACTTGCTTGCATCGTGGCACCAAGTTAAGAAGCTTTTATTCAAAAGCGAGGGGGAAGGGATGTGATTAAATGCAGTGTAGCAAGCTGTGCCAACAATCGTTTCATGAGTACCCAGCACAAGGGAAGTGAGCAACGTAGGATGAATTGACATTGTCGCATGACGCGTTATTCGAATTTGCAGATGCATGCCAAGTGATCAACGTGACGTTCCAGAATATCGAGAAATCGCTTCTAATACGACTCTTAGGAGGCATCTCAGGTAAGCCGGCATGATCTTTCTACCCTTCGATTTAGCTCCTTTCGTGGGAACTCGACTTGGCTTTTAGCGTTTCCGATTAGTCCAGTGACGTTAGATTTTTTATCACCCACGTGTGCTTATTTATGATGAGAAATATTTTGACTACAATAGTTTAGTGTGATGCGGTTTTCTCATTCGAGTAATAGGCTTTTTTTTGTGCTTTCATAATGTCAGCATTCCCTTATCGCCTAGAAGTGCGAAGTACGCCATTAATGTTTTGCTTTTACGAGAAAAAAGATTAAATTTAATGCTTGAATGAGGGTTTGAATCGAATCAAACTCCAAAGCTCCGTGCTGCCTATGCTCGCGTTTGCTTCTGCCCATGCGGGCCGACTTCTGCCCACATCTGTAAATCATGGACCCCGATTCTGTTTCGCTGAGAAATGTAGGTTTGCTTCGATCGGCATCGGGTTTTGAGGAGCTCGAACGTTGTGCGTGACGGTTACGCGCTTCAGTTGGTTTGTTTTTTCCGCTAGTCATGTGCTGCTTTCACTTGCCGCGATTTGATACAGTTTTAGATAAACAAGTGAGCGAGTATGCAAAACGGTACGGTTGGACACCGAAGGAGAATGGAGAGATATTTTTCGTGCAGAATCATGAGGCAACCATTAAAAGTCGTAACATCGAAGAGAAGCTCCAGTTTGAAAGTAAGTTTTTTTTCTCTTGACGTTCCCTTGACATCTTTACTTCAAAAGAGTGGCGACATTGGAAGCTTAAAAAACGGGGTAAATTTTTAAAAGGCATTCATGTAATGGTATCGTGGGAGGTTTCTAAGGCATTTGGCTGCCACGAGTGAGACTAGCTGTTATGTTTTGCTTAGGTTACAGCAAGTTAAAAAGTTATGGGATGAGAAGGAAGTGCCAATTTTATAGTCTCCATAAGCATTTTCAGTTGTTTAGCAGACAACAACAATTCTTATTGCTTTGTTGAAATTGTCGAGTGGATGCCGCGTCGCGCTTTTCCATTTACGAAGTGATTTTTGAGACAGCAGAAATTCATTTCAGAGTTTACTGTAATTGAGACATGAGATGTAATGCATTTATTTCTCACCTCATGCAACCCCTTTTCATCGAAGCTGTTTTTCACCGTTTTTAATCTAAAAGATTGCGTGTTCCCTATGCTGCGCGCCTCGCGGATCATGTGAAACTGCGGCACAGTCAGTGACGAATGCTATTTGTCGCCTGTAAACGCTCCGCAGAACAGCAGCTGTCGTAACGTTACCGATCTGTTGTTGCAAGGTGTTTGGAATCTTCGTAACGATCTTCATTTGGAATACCTGCCTTTAGGGGGTGAGGTCAAAAGGCTTTCAAAATTTCCAATCCGCTCCTTGAATTTATCGGTTTAGAAGAGAAATGGAGGACGGATCCACTGAAGAATGAGAAGTACGGCACTGTAGACCAAAATTATCACCGATTTCTTACAGTGGTCTTTCAAATCTTTCGTCTGAAAGGGCGTTCGCTCGCCTCTCATTTTCCTTTACTTCTTTTTTTTCATAAGATCCTTATTTTGTACGCAGCTTTCGGAAAAATGGCGATTTTTTAATCTTTAAGCTGAATCGTTTTGGTGGATTTGTATTATAATGCCGACTTATGTATTTGTTTCTGGGAGCAGTTGAATTCTGTTCAGCTCAGAAAGTTGCGGTTTATGCCTGTGTAGCATGATAGTGCTTTGTTCGGTCTTCGTCAAGAGTACATCATTAAACGTTGACGTGCAGTTGTTTTGATAAGAGAGTTTCTGAACATCACGTCCCCATGTCTCTTTCCGAAGTAGTTTTAGAATCTTTTGCATTTTTCTAACGTTCGCATTAGCGTGATACCACTTATTTTTATTTTGGGTTTATTCAGTCGACGGATTTATTATAATCGAGGATTCTGCAAAGAGATCGTGAAATCCAGCCCTCAGGCTGTTTTTTTCTGCTTTCTGCTCTCTTAACCAAAGGGCATGGAACAGCCAAACTTTTAAAAATTCTTTGCTATGTAACGTGTCGATAGTTATGAGTATTGTAATGAACGATTTTTTTGATCAAATCCCGTCATCGCGTCCAACAAACCGCCTCACTCTTTGTTTAGGAACAGCCATTCCGGGTGCTCATGAATCCCTGTGTAGCACCTCACTTTTAGTGCCCATTTAGCTAATACAATACCAAATTCCCAAATCTGACTTGTCCCAAACGACAAACAGCCTCGTTCCTGATGAAATCGTAGCCCGAAGCGTATTTGTTTTGTCCCACTCATCCTTACAGTTTGTTCTCTTTACTTTAATTCACACTTCCAAAACATTTTTTGGTCTGACTTCTGTGCATACTACGTTTGGAACATGCATTAACACCTCCGACCGTTACATTAACACAGATTTTGCAACAATCTCTGCTTCCGCTTTTGCTGAAGCAGCCTCTAAAGGGCGCCCAAACATAAATTTTTAGAAGGATTCAGAAATGTAATGTTTTTAGAAGGGTTCAGAAATGCAACACTTTTAGGAGGGTCCAGAAATGTAACATTTTTAGAAGGGTTCAGAAATCTGGTATTTCTAGAAGGGTTCAGAAATGTAACGTATTTAGGAGGGTTCAGAAATGTATCATTTTTAGAAGTGTTCAGAAATGTAACATTTTTAGAAGGGTTCAGAAGTGTAACATTTTTAGAAGCGTTTAGAAATGTAACATTTATATAAGGGTTCAGTAGTGTAACATTTTTAGAAGGGTTTCAGGATTGTAAGGGCGCCTGGACTTAAATTTTTAGAAGGGTTCAGAAATGTAATATTTGTAGGAGGGTTCAGAAATGTACGTCGCGGGATCTACATAATAAGGTGGCAGTGCTTGCCAGTGAGCTGGTACGACATACGTATCGGCGGCTTCACCAAGGAACCAGTTGGTTTCAAAAATTGTGTGCAGATAATGCAACTTAATATCCCGGCTGACTGGAACGCTCATATGATTCGCTTCTCTACGACCCGGTGGGCCCTTTTAAGGAATTGTGACTCTAGCCGCCGGCAGGGTCGTTGAATCGGTTTGGAATTGGTTATAGCGAATTTGAAAACACGAGGTTCAGCGGTTCCCGACTTGAAGCTACCCGATAGACAGGCAGACACAAGTACGCACGGGTATGGCGTCATCGCGAGGCGCTTCCTGAATGCGAATTTCGGAGCGCGTCGCCATCGCTGAAAATTTTACTTTTGAGGTTGTTTTAAAGTGATTGATTTTCTACCTAAGATTCGCAGGTTACTCTGGGATGCTTAGGCGTGTATATGCGCCCTTTTCCATTTCAGACTGCAGGGACTTGTTGCGGCAGGTGTGCTGATGTGAAGCAGTCGCCAATGCATAACGCAGTCGACGGCGTTCAGTTTTTCAGTTCTGTTATAATTCGTTATGTTTCGCATCTTGGTGTGTATGCCTCACGCTCTGTCGAAGAAGAAATAAAGCAAAACAAGGCCGCAAAAATAATGCTTTTTACTTTGTGATGTTCTGCTCTTCACAGCGAGTATTGTCTCATGGTTGGAGTTTGCACGCGACATCCATTCTTAGGTAATCCCGAATTATGATTGTCAACAGGCCACTGTAGTCTGTAAGAGAATGCTCGCTAACCGAGAAAGGAACGAATCGATTGAGAGCTGTTTATAAACGACACATTGAACACCAAACATCAGACACGTTTGTATACAGAAAGCCCTCGGAAGAATTGTTCGGCTTGCCTCATCCATTCTGAGTGCAAATTCGTCTTTGTGTGCGTGTGGTATGTGGTGTGGAGTGGCGTGTGGTGTAGCATGATGTGTGTGTGGTTTGTGTGTATATATGTAAGGATGCAGAAGACAACAATCAAAAGCAAGTTGCAATTCGCAATCACTCAGTAAGATGTGCGGTGAGCAGTATCGTAGATCTTGAGTATTTATTTAGCGATACACTTTTCAAAACTGCTCTGCAACCGCGGCGGAGCACTGAGCACTATTAGCACTGGAATCGAGCTGACATAATTGTGTCAGAGTTATCGTACCACCTCTTATCCTAGGCTCCAACTGCAGTCCGCAAATGCAAACGGACATATCATATGTGACAGGCGGTAGCATGTTTTGTAGTGAACAACAGCGCTCATAAAATTACATCTTGCGCTAGTTTATCTGTTACGGTCATATAAAAACATACCTGTCTCTTCTTCAAGCGTTCTCTTAAAGAAGCATTTGGAACTTACAAATATTACCCTCGCCGGTATCATAAGCATTTAACGCGTGCACTTCCATCCCTAGCAGCCTAAATTTACACGAATTTTCTCAACATCTGTACCTTGCGTTTGATTTAAGACTGGCTAGAATGAACCACACAACAGTGAGCTGAAAGCATCTTAGTCAGCGTTTACGGGTCATGATTTCCTCTTCCATGACCGCTTCGGATTTTGTGGTGGCCAAAATCCGTCTCGCTTTGTCTGAAACTCGGTGACTGCTTTCACAGTGCACAGGAAGCGATCAAATATCGCGACATACAGTGCCAACATTTGAAATTCACTTCTCAGGCATTAGTTTCTATCCGGTCAATTACGACAAACTGAGTTAGCATTCATTTATGGTAGGACAGAATCATTTAAAGCTATAGCTGTCAGCAACCCCTACGAACACTATTCGCAACATACAATTTATATTTCTGCACTTAGCATACAGTCACTCATATTACAGATCGAAACTGTCATACGACAACAATAATTGGAAGGACCTGAAACAGATTCCGACCACTTCGGAGAAGTAGATTATAGCAATTGCTTTCAGAAAATTTTTGGTCGAAATATGATCCCACAAAATCAGTTTGTAGGTCCGCAGGCTCACGTTCCCCATTTTTGATGCAAAAACATTTCTGATAAGGAGAGGGAGAACAGAAGTGCATGTGAATAGAGAGCAAAAACGAATACGAGTTGCCACTCTAAAGTGCTTCGATTCGGTCGAACGTGAGAGACGTAAAGTCTGGAAGGGACTCATAGTGGATGATGGACTGTTGGAAGATGTGACAAAAAAAGATCCTTTAAGGCGTTCTAACCTGATTGGCCCAGAAAACGGCAGTCTTTGCCCCTACCCCCACAAAAACGTACGTGAATTCGTAGCTGGTGAAATGTGGGCAACGTATTTGTCCTTTCTGCGAATTGCTATGCAATACTCGGATCAAACACAGTAACAGCCAGATTTCTGTGACGTACAGAGGTTGAAAGCTTGCATTCACAGATGGGCAGCGGGGAGAAGACCTGTATCGGGTGCCGAATCCATGATGATCTTTTGTACTTCACGGAACTTCGGGTGGTCCGCGCCTCCAAGCAAACCCAGAATGACGTTTTCGCTGGTGGTCAACACTGCGCCCGCTTTTTCCATCTGTCTTAGTCCAAACATCCTTCAACAATTCACTCTATAACTATTCCATCTATGCCCACACATAGGAGTGGAGAGAAGAAGATAAGGTGAGCGTCCATCCAATAAATTAAAATATCCAACGCATGAGTAACAGCCAGTACGCTACGGCATTTTAATGCCACCACTGCTGTCAAGCAATGCGTCGTTCAAGCATATCAATCTGTCGCAATCCCTGTCTCCCAAAACCTGCATACGAGCTTCATTGCCTCCCACAACCTGCCTACGAGCTTCACTACCTTCCAAAACCTGCCTACGAGCTTCGTTATGTCCCAAGACCTGCCTACCAGCTTCATTACCTCCAAGACCTGTCTACGAGCTTCAGCACCTACCAAGACCTGCCTACGAGCTTCATTACCTCCCAAAACCTGCCTAAGACCTTCATTATCTCCTAGAACCTGTCTATCAGCTTCATTACCTCCCAAAACCTGCCTAGGAGCTTGATTACCTCTCAGAATTTGCCTCAGAGCTTCGTTAGATCCGATGGCAACGTCATGTGCAGAACATGTTAGCATTCTTTCATGGCACTATAAACAACCACTTGTGAATCGCAAAAAAAGGTTCCCATTGCGCAATTCAAGTCCCAGACTTGAGGAGCACAATCCAGCGTAAGATATAAACTGCAAGTAACAACTCCCGACCAATCCGCACATTTTTCATTGAAAAAATTCGAATATGGTCTATGCAGTCAGGTTTTTCTGGCCGCTCAGTGAGGTTTCCTTATACGGCATTAAGAGCGCATTGACGAATGCGAGCATGTCCACAAAAACCCTTTACATATTCTGCGAATAAGCGCACTCGAACACCTCGCCGTTGGCCGACCCCGTTGTTGACAGCCGCGAAAAAATTAAAACGTTTCAACTTCAAAAAACGGTAACGCGCCTATTTCCCGTCAAATGACCCGGTTTTGCCCCATTCCCCTAAATGCTTACTTCTGCACTGAAATAACACCAAATGGTATGTGGTATTATTTGTTGCATTCCGTTTCGAACATTCGACACCTTCAGGACTACACATAATTTTGTAAGAGAAATACCTAACTGATTTTCGAAATCTTATTTACCTCGTCTCAGCCGGGATGCACGGATAAGGAAAAAGACAATTATTATGCTATAAACTGCTAAAGGGTGAGATACGGATTACTAGCTAGAAATTAACGGGATATGCGTATTATACGTCTAGGATGACCAAGTGACCAAGATAAAATATCAAGGATTTTAGAGGGACGATCTCCTTCAAATTTCAGCAGGGACTCGGGATTACGAAGATGCTGAGGAAGACGTTCCTTCCAATTTATAAATTTCTGGCTCCGCTGAGAGGGTCGAAAGACTTAGTCCTTGCGAGTGCTCAGACAGCTGCCAAGCTTCATGAATAGAGATTGTCAGGATGCTGGAAATGTTTTTCTAAAGTGTTCTACACTCGCAGGAAGTGAAAATGATGACTCCGCTTGCGCAGCAAAATTTAAATTTAAATGACAACCTCCATCCGAACTGATGAAGTCTGGCAGAGAGGCGAGCAACTGCAAAATTATCGCGACATTTAGTCGCCCTAAGCACGCAAACGCCGACGAGGGACCCATTGAGATTGAAGGTTGCCGGCTGCGACATGCTCAGGCCAGAGATTACTAACGTGTGACAACGGAGAACAGCAAGAAACTCGCCATGCCGTGAGGCTCCGGTGACGAAATGTCCGAAACTGGTGACAAGGCGCCCTTAGCCCCTGCCCCCCTCCAGAGAATGACGAAACGTTGGGCGCGTGCAAAAGCAGTGGCAGAATGAGACATCGTGATGAAATGCCTTTAGTAAGTCCACCGCAATCAAACAACTCGGTAAGCAATCTATAGCGAGTTAAGCCTTCCCACTCAGTAACCACCTAGCAAAATCTCCCCTCCCTCCCCTTTCAACAAAACCAAGCGCTTACAAGCCAAAAGTATCAGAATGTAATATTCGGGAAGAACAGCTAAAACAACTTTACTAAAATTATTTAAATGCAAGGAAAAGGTTAGAAAAAAACTGGGAAGGGGACCGGGTAGACGGCATGAGTCTTTTTTTGGTTCGCACTTTCTTACCTGTGTTGGTTTGAACCTTAACCTGTTCAGAGTGGAAGGGGAGTGCTCAACGGTTTAAGAAGGATATAAGTAGCAGCACTCGTCTGGCAACCTTAAGCTGCCCGGAATCGGCTACCAGCGCCCACTACCTGCAGCTGAAAGTCCAGAATAGAAAGGAAGAGGAAGGAAGGCGGAGCGGGGATGGAATTTGCATGCATAATAATAATGATTAATAACAGCAGTAAGTAACAAGTACAAATAGTGACATAATGATAATAAGTATTGGTAATTCTTTGCTGAAAAGCAATAATCACAGTATAGCTTCATGCTGCGCGGAAACTTGCAAAAAGTGTGTGGTTTAAGTAGCATCACATTCGAACACGTAAGGGAGAAAGAATAATGAAGAGAAACACACCTGTCAGTGTTAGAGCGCGATGAAACAGCGTCGGCAACCACATGCACTCCGATGCCCTTATCGAGCATATCGAACGTGGTATGCTGCACGCACACATGAGCCTCGATACCACACAGAATCACCGACTTTGGCGAACCCAGCACCTCACTCACCGAAGGTATGCACATGCTGAACTTTTTTTTCTCGAATATAGGCACCTTTTGTTTCGACAATTCCAGTTCCGGCACTGTTGGACCCAGACCTGCAAACAGCGCATCACTCCCAAGCTGATATCCTCCAATAAGCACTTCCTACGCTATGCTAGCTAAACCTCAGATAGCAACTCATACACGATCCATTTTATACTGGCCGGCAAGTTCCTGTTTTGTAGAACCAACTGTGGATCACAACGGTGGGTCCTAGGTTCTGCACAAGATTTCGTGCAAGGAGATGCATTTCTTTGGCTCGAAAGTGTCCAGTGAGCTTCTATTCGCTACGAATGAGCACGAATTAAGGTAGGAGAACTCAGCAACCGGGTAACAGAACGAATGAGAGAGTTCCACAAGGGAATAATGAGTTACAGAAAAAGAACTGGTGAGGCAGACCACTACCTCTAGAGATGAGAATCTCGAACGACCTAGCTGCAACATCGGAATGAAGTAATGGCGTAGAGCTCTACATTATATGAAGCAACTTAGAGACAAGAAAGAATTTTTCCTGTAAACTGCCTGCTATAAATTTGGAAAAATTTCTACCAGGCAGTTGCAGGAAATGGAAGGATGCGGACGCTACTGCAGCCCATCAAAGAAGCTGGTTTGAGGGATCAGCCGCCAAAGCGCATATTGCGCCACCACCACCTTCCCCCCCCCTCACCCCCCTGGCACATATTCTCAATTGTCTGCAGCCGGATTAGGCGAAATACAACTAGGCCGGTTGAGAAATGCACGCACCTCGTTTATGGAATGTAAGATCGATGAACTATTGTGAAATAGGATATATGGGCTGGTCGCACTGTGTACGTTATATCAACCAAACCTCATAATCCTAGCTTCAATGACTCCGAATATCTGGAAGACAGACAGACACACAAACATATATATCGCGTCGGCATAACGGTAAAGGGCCGTTACGCAGTGTCTGCTGGAACATGGAACACAGCCCAAACTAACCCCTGTCTATGTCCAAAAATCATCATCCCACCGGTTAATATAAAAGAGCATCTAGGTGGTGTCTCGAAAGTTCGATGTACAATCACAGATGGCATAATCGCAAAATACCCGGCAATGGGATCACACCATTTCACTGTGTTTCGCAATAGATACTGCATCATGGCTCAGGACAGCAGCAGTGACACGAAAGGGTGTTTGTGCAAGTAAGCATCGCACACATTTGTATGCCAAATTAGCAACGCTTGGCAGAAGCCGGAACGGTTATTGAAGGCGGTTAATTTAATCGTGGACAGTCGTACTTTGTGCGGTAGAATGAGTGCAGATTAGAGTGTGAATGACCGTGACAACTGTCAGGCGATCGGCACCACGGAATAGTGGAGTAAACGCGACCTAATGATACGATGGGCTGAGTTGCCAAAGCGCATACCGTGGCGTTTCTCTGGCAAAAATTCCCTTTTGCCATATAGCTTAGTCAACCCCTTTTTTACCACACTTTGACCACCTTCATTCAGAAATCAGTGCATTAAGGATTTTTGAACGAAATGAAACAAACAAAACGTAGTGAAGCAAGAGCCGCAGAAGTGAATAAAGTTAGGTGTTGGAGACAAAAAAAAGATTTATTCTGAAGCGTGGTTACGTGTGGGCTTTGCAGCAACATAAAATACCAAGTATAGCAGATGCCGCCCCGTATTTCTCTTCTGCACTGCGAAGGGATGGGAGGGGCGAGGAAAAATACCAGATGGCACATAAGTGAAGGGGTGAGAGAAATGACCTGCCTTTTGGGTACTGCTCAGTTGCGATGATCTTCATGTCCAACTGGTTACATGCTTGCACCAGCCGCTTCGCTACCGCAATTATTTCGGGATAGAACTGGATATTTCCTCTAGAAACAATACACTCATTCAATTTCAACTGACTTCAAACAGCCAAAGTTCTTTTTTTTAACTTCATAACTGACAGCCAGCCTGAAGCACTGTTGTGTGCACACTTTTTTGCTTCATAGGTGTACTTAGCTGCTAATTTTAATCCACACTTGTCGGGCTCAAGCTATCCATTTTCACTCTATTTTGCTGAGAAATTCACTATTCTATAAAACGAACGAAAACAATGACTGAGAGTGGCGTCTGGAATTAACCCAAAACGAAGCACTCCCCGTAGAAACAGTACTTGCACATGTGGATCTTTCTGTGATGCATCAGAATCCTTTACGGAACACCTAAACGCACCGAAAATTACAAATAACGACAAATGCTCGGTCTTCAGCACATGGCCTCACTTGAAAACGAAAGTTCGACCCTTCCTCTCCTACTTCCGGAGAAAATCTAGCAGTGCACCTTTCTCGGAAAAGTTTACCTTGCCCTTAGGAAGGGTAGAATATGCTGAACAAGGAGAACATGAATGCCACGCTTTTTGCTATGGTCCTTTCCAGCAATTCTACCCTTCCTAAGCATTCTTCACGAGGGCCAGTTTTGTGTTGTCTTGGTCCTCAAAAAAAATATGTGAGAAGGAAGGGGATGGGGAGTGGGCAGAGGCAGAAGGCAGGAATTGAGCGCATAGGAGAAGTGGGTCTCTTGAAAGACACCAACTAAGCACGATGCTAAACTGGTAATACTCCCCGATTTTCATGAAAAGAAAATCATCATGAAAACTGGAAGACTTGCGCATTTTGCATGAACCTTTTACTGAAAGTCAAAAAAGGCGAAGGAAGCTCGCATTTTGAAAAAAGCGGTTATCAAGCGCAGTTAGGCAACCCAAAAGCGTTGGACTACTTAAAACAACAACAACAAAAAAAAACTGACCTGAACTTCTCTTGCATATCGCAAATGAGCAACACGGTGTTCGCTGGAGTAAGCCGCGGGATGAGGCAACGAACCGCCGACATTGCTGACTATCGGAATCGACTATCGGAATTACCTATAAGTTGACCAGCAATCGACCACAGTGTGCAAAAACTGCATTGGCACACTCTCAGTCATAAAGCATATTGCCGACTATCTAACAATCGCTGGCAGTGAAATTACCGGAAACACGAATGATCTATCAAAGTTGAGAGTTCGAACAGCAAATTCTCTTCACGGATAATTCGTGATACACCTCCAGCAAAAGAAAACGTTCGTTTAGTGTCAATTTTTGCGCTAGAAAGTCAACAGTGTGACGTCCCGAGTCGCTTCATTGTAAGAAACGTCTGAGGGCCTCGGCGGATTTCTGGTCGCTTAACTAATTAAGGAAGCCGATGAATCAATTCCCTGGGACTGCTGAATTCTGCCCATTAGTTTCAGCTTACACGATTACTAAAAGTAGTCGTCGCAGATCATTTCTTAGCGCGCAACGGGAACAGTAGTGTTGGAAGAGCGAAAACCACGCATAACAAGATAAACATAAGCACCGTAACGCTCAGCGGTGTTCAAAGACCTCAAAACAGCTTCGAGGTCTTTGAACACCTTATCTCCAGTTGCTCTCGGGGGCTGTCCGCAGGTCGCCTGTTTTCCACTTCCAGCTGTCTTCAGTTTCAGGTAAGCTCTAGGGAGTGCCTTTCACCTCGAGGTGTTTTCGGGAAATTTCGGGTTGTTTTCGTTTCTTTTTATAAGATGCACGTAAGTAAGGAACTTGTGCATATTTATGTTAAGTTATTCGTTAAGGGAAGCACGAATGGCGTATCAAGTTTACTGTTTTGCATGTACTGCTTCATGGTGGTTGTTTCGACTGCCGTGTTCAATTTGCGTATAACTGTTATTCATACTCTTGACGCACATCTATGGATGAGTAAAGCAAAGAACTGCGGAAAGGTTTTATTATTTAGAGCAGTTTTAGCGATGGTGCTTCGAAGCGGTTATAGCTGTGTGATGTTGTAAACTGTGCCCATCATTTAAGTAATGCCCCTCTTTCCCATTTATGATGTACTGAAAATAAAAATCGATAGGCAGAAACAGCACAACAGTTGTTCATAGCCTTCGTAGCCGTTGTATGCATCCCCTACTATAAAGCTGCATGTTCCTTATTCACAGATTTGCACCATCAGTAGCTGCAAAAATTATGTATAGCCGACGTACTTTACATATTTACCAATGACGACTGAACATCATTTGGGGCTGTGCTTCTCGGAAGCACTTCGTCAGATATATGTGGATGAGAGTATGCGGTTTATGGCAGCGCAATCTTTGCCTATTTATTTTGCACAAATACCTCGCACCGTAAGTATCTGAATGTGTACTAGAACTGCTTTAAGTATTAAAACTGCTTTAGAACAGTGCTGAACGCGAAACCAGAGGGCACAAAACAGATATTTTATTAGAACTCAGACGATGCGAATACAGCCTAAACACAGCTTTTACGACTGGGAGTAGGCTTATCGCTGTCAAAAACGAAAAAACGCTCACAACCCTCCCATATCTACCTCACGAACGCATCATCATAAAGTTTCCAAAAACAAGGTCTCTAAATGGTGCGGGCATTGGCTTTTAAACACAGTCGTACTATTACGAAACTTGTTACTTTACCGTCAATTTAATCAACGGTTTTGTTGTTTAGGATATTACTGGATAGCATGGATTAACCTACCGAATTTTGCACGTCTGACTTCCATGGTTTCCCAGTTAAGACGATCGGAGAGGAAGACATACAAATAAACATGCACAAATACATGTATGTGCATAGACAATGTCGACGTAATTTGCACGGCAGAGCTGCAGCTACAAAGCACCTTTTTACGGGGTCCGATCGACGCACACTTGTATGAGCGGTTATATCAGTTAAAAAATAATGCATTGTTTATAAGCTCTTAACAACTTATGCAACATGCCGGTTTGAAGGGTGAGACCGCAGCAATCACTTGACACGAAGTCTCATTTGCCGAATTTCACTCTCGAAATTCAAGTAAACGTTCTTCGGTAGCCTTTGCTGGTTGTATTCGCCAAATAAAGCGTTCTGAAAGAATGGTCATTCGAAAAATTTTCATTCCTCTTTCGTTCTTTCCTTCATGCCAAAATCTTCCTTAATCAGCTCATCACCCAGATGTTTGCTTTCGTGGTTTATACCATTGATGAGGCCATGAAAGTTCTCAAAAGAACTGATAGAGTGGGGAAATTTTGGGTGCACCGAATTTTGTGAAGCCGATTTAGCTGACATGCTGAGCAGAAAGCAGGGTTACTGAGTTTGCACAAGTACGAATCATACAATTAAAAGTATTGTCAACTATAGCCTTCGATAGTCGGGTGTTGAAAACGGTGAAGGAGCAGCAAAGATAAAGCAAATGAAGTCAGTGCAGCACAGACCGACGGTTGGTTGGTAGGGAAGGTGGGCAAGCAACAGCTGCGGTAGCACCATTCCGCTTAACTAGAGGCACGCACACAAGTGACAACTATGCCGCACCCATTAGCCACTCACTGCATTCGCATCGACGTGCACAAGTTCACAATACGCAGAACGCGTTCAAACATGTAGCACTAGCCACCAACAAAGCGGAAAAGGTGCCAACGGGCTGTCATAACGTGCCCTTCGTGCTTCCCAGTTTGTTCTATGGACGTTTGAAAGAGACATGAGGGTCGCCTACATATTCATCAACACTCCCCTCGTTTGGCGACCACAAGTTGCTATCGGCTACAGTTACCAGAATACAGTCGTTAATTGAGAAGTTCATGAAAGTACCATCGCTGGCGCTCATTTTCTCGACGTCCATATGCTCATTCCCCAAAATTCTCCATCCTTCGTCCAGAAATTCACATCTTTAACTGTGTCTAAATCACGCTGTAGTTCGCAACACGTTGTGTCGTAAGAACCCAAATCCTCGTCCCAGCAGTTGAGTGCTGACATCAGCACTTGAGCTCAGGATCTCCTCAGCTGCCTTCTCCACTAAATTATCTTCCGTACAACATAAGTCATCAAAAAACTTATGAATCGTAAATAAGTCGAAAATATAAATAAGTCAAAAATAACAACATAAGTCAAAAAGAAATTACATAAAGAAAACAAAAAATGCGGTAACAACTCGCCAGTGCAGTACGCTTAGTTTCGAAGTAATGTTCCCGTCAGAACGAAATAAACGCTGTCCACTTCAATTCAAACAACCTCACGCTCCAACAACAATATGTAATTCATGCACTCACAACCCCCACTGGCATTCATCGTTTGCGATGACGCAAGCACACCACAGTCATATCAGATACCTTCGGTCCTGTGTCGATGCAAGCCTGCTTGGGATGACCAAACCACCCAACTGCGATCGTCAATTTGAGGTGTTCAGATCGCCGCCAAACTTCATCGATAGGGGATCTTCGGCGACCGCTAGTTTTTTGATACCAATATTCGACACCATCGGCCAAGCGGGAAACCCATGAGTAGGAAAAACTTTTGGTATCTCTAAGTTGAAAACGCCCATTGATGAATCTTAGGGGCGATGCAACAAATTAAAATCAAAAACCGCTCAATGGTGAATCACATCGAAAATTTTGAATTCGGCCCAACCATTTGGTTACCCCAAGCAGACATGTTCCAGCGCCCCTTATCTGTGTGTCCAGCTAAAGAAAGGATATGCGACTCACTCCCATCGGATTGTATTCGACCCTCGAACTATTTCAACCCGCCAGCTTCTCCCTGGAGGGATGCTTGGAAATTGTGCCCGCTTTATGTGTAGGTGGTAGCGGTTCTCGGAAGGCGCAACAAACAACTACTATGTTTTTAGAACTCGCCTTTCCAGCCTGCGCAAATCTTGCGTCTGCTCCTCGTCTTGCTACCCAACGTTGCGCACAATAAGTGGACTACATTTTAAGATCGTTACAACTAAATTTTATGCTCACCTTAAAAGCGTCCCGTGCCATGGGCCAAAAATCACCTTAACCCCCTTCACATGAAATCAGTTCATGTGAGGAAATCGGTAAAAAACATATAAACCTCTATCACCACGACAAACATCATAGGTGTCCCCCCGGCATTCTTTAGACAGCGCGCAAAGTTCAAACAACAACCTCCGACCCTTGGTACGCGCACAAACCCTCGGGCGTGGATTGCTCTTAGGAGCTCAAATATACTTCACTTTTTCCATGACCTCTGCTTCACGAATTCAGACATTTCTAGTTTCCCTGCACGTTCAAATGACGAGTGAAGGCCAACGGTCCTTGGTGTGTGTATGTAAACACCCCCTCGACTCTGCTTACAAAAAACAGCTATAAACGCCCGATAGAAGTGATTGAAATATGGGCAGATACCCGCGTACAGGCGCAGAATTTTGTGGCAATAGCAAGGACGAAATGTCGATATGTGCAACTCCCGTAGCAGCGGCAACAGAAATGATCCAAACGTGCAACAATTCGATGGCCACACACTCGTGAATGGTAACATTCCACAACGCAACCTCATGAATGGCGCCTACGCAGCGGCTTTGGCTGATGCGTGATCTGAGGTGACCTGCCTTCCCGTTTCTTGCTCATTCCATCAACCCATCTGCAACGCTGCCGACTTCGAACCACATTTCGTAAGTCTCTCCTTAACGATATCACTCCTTACCGTCTGCTGGAGAAACTCCGGGATGCTCAGCGTCATAAATGCATGCCCGTCAACATCACTGCCGCTTAAAACGGTTTTAACACTCAGCGGTGTTCCCACAATTTTCATGACGCTGAACAAAAATATCGACGAGATCTTTCACGAATTAAGGTAGACAGAAAAACGTTCTATGTCGTAACAGCTGCTGGCTACTTCTACTCCACTGTGCGCCTTCCTTTCACAATCGTCAACCCGCCAGCTTCGGTGTCCCCCAACAGCCGAAAAACTGTACGCTCCTGAACCGCACTCTGTTTGCCCTGCAAATGCAGTCTCACCATCTCTCCGCTAATGCGGCATAAACACAAATCCCACGACACAACGGGTTAGGTTAGTACTATTCGTATGTCCATCACACTACATTCACACATGATATGCGCTCCCTGCTTTCCCCTAACGAACAGCTTAACTTCAATTTCGCCCACCACACAATTCGCCGGACCGGCAACCGAAACGCGAACAGCAAATCAGCATACTACCTACTCACCTCACACAGGCAGTCCTAATATAACATGCACCATGGACATCATCCCCAAAAAGCATTTCCCAGACCTCGCACACTCAAGCCAAAACATTCGCAATTTATTGACCGTGGAACACAACAAAAACAACCACTGTAGAGATAAGACAAAAAACGTGGGTATGGATTACCCGAAATTAATACCATGCCTCCACATCCGCACGTTCATATATTAGCATATTCGGAAAACAACAAGAGATCGATGGACAGACACGACTCAACTTCTGTGCTGCGCTCCCGAATACTTCAAATAACCGCGGTCGAAACCAAGAGCAATTAAAGCTAGCAATGCTTCACCCTCCCCACCAAATACTGCTTTAATTCAAAGCAAACCAACATTTGTTTCACACCCTTCCACACTAATTAACGCACGTGAAATAATCTGGATTTCAGTGGAGCGCAGACAGCAACAAAAGCTGATGAGGAACGCTTTTAATCGACTTCTTCCATACGGGAAGCATCCTCTTCGGCCCCTTCAAGTCCAGGCATCTGCTCATCCTTCTCACCAGAGAACGACGGGACTGCCTCGTCTTCATCCTCTTCGGCGATATCCAAGCCAAGCTGAAAACAGCTTGCAATCAACAGTCTCCTCCTAATACTCAAATATTTCGTACGGTTTTGGTGGCAACGTGTTTGGTCGAAGCGATTTATCGCACCACCAAATGCACAAATTCACCCTTCATTTCTCTGGGATATCACAGTCACACAAATTTCACCGTCCCGTTCGTAACGTAATAATAGGATCCAACGCCCAGAAAAGGAACTATGCAAAACTCAGAACGTCTAACCGAGGAACGAGAAGAGCGTACTTAAAACCACTCACATGAATATGCGTCGCAAGCAGATATTTTAAGGCCTCCCTTCGACCTATAGTACTCCTTGGTGACCTCATTTCTTCCTCCCTGCATATTTATTTTTTCCTACAGCCTTTCTTCTTTTATATATACTGCTGGGCTGCAACTAACAGAGGGCGGCTGCTATAAATCTCATCTACGTTTACCATCAAAATTCCCCGGAGTAGTTCCCAAAACCTTCCCTAAACGTCCCAACGACGCAAACTGCAAAAGTGCATCCGTTGTCCCCGAAAGCAGGGATAAGCTAACGGGATATTAAATCTCCTGCTCTGGCCTCCGCCTATGCACGTTGGTTGCGCTGCTCGGTACAATCGATTGCTCATTGGAACTGTTCTCGAATTCGCTGAAAATTTAACCCCCTCCCCTTTATACAGTAAAGAGGACTGTTGCATGACACCGTCACAGTGTTCGCTCAAGTAATTTCGGCCATCATATCAGCTCTCCATCTACCATGTACGCCGGTTACACCAGTATTCAAGAACAATGCCACCTTCCCCAGCTGAAACTGAATTTCTACAACACTGTGTCTAAGGTATTGTTATACCGACACTGGTGACGACTCATTCCAACAATTAGCAAAGATAGGCAGGTAAACTTGTGTATTCATCACAACTTTCCAAACCCTTTGTTGTTTTCTAAGTCATCATCGAATGATATCAAAAATAAACTGCTACGACGAGTGCGAAACAAATTAACGATCAAAAAATCTGATAAAGCCTTTGCACGGATGCATTTCCACACTGCGTCGCCCTACAGAAAGAAACAAATTGGAGTGCACCTTAAGCCAATCGCGTGAACAAGGTTAACACGAAGGTATGTAAAGCAACATGAAAGCGATTAAAGAAGCCAACCTTGATCATGCGATAGATACGGGAGGCATGCAGCTGAGGGTCATCGAGACTGAAACCTGATGACAACAGCGCCGTTTCAAAGAGCAAAACCACCAAGTCCTTCACCGTCTTATCATTCTTGTCAGCCTCCACACGCTCTCGCAATGCCCTGAATTGACAACGTTGCGTAACCCTTCGCGTTGTTTCTTTTTTCTTTCAATCATTAACGAATAAATGCCGACCGCTAGATTTCACACTTTAATCCTCACTGTTTTATTTTTCCTTTAATGAACTCCGCCAATAATGAAGTTTGCTGGTCTTAAGATAGGCGCGGTGCATTGCCATGTGGCTTGAAAGCATCGAGAAGATGGGCTGCTAAGACCACTAACTTGATGACAGAGTGGTCAGGGTTGATCTCGAGATGTTTCTTGGCAGCCATGTAACCCATAGTTGAAGAGTCACGAAGTGCTTGTGCCTTCATGATTCGCTCCATGTTTGCGGACCAGCCATACTCCGACGTCACGATGCAGCACGGTGAAGACACCAGCCTATTCGATACGGCCACTTTCTCCACCTGTAGCAACATTTACAGTCAACACTGTTCCTTGGGCGACATTTATATCAATGCCTAACCGGTGCTCCCAATTCATCGCGAGATTTAAAAAATTAACGAAAAGAATCGCCGCACAGTTCGTGACATTCAGCCAACCGTTGAAGAAAAGTACATGTAAGTTGCATCCGCAAAATTTTCGGAACGGAATAGCAATGTCTTAAATGTTGATTTCGAAAAACCTAATGAATGGGTAACACCGTACAGCCCTTTCGCAAACCTTACATGCGTGCAGCAGTGCAGCGGCCACTGCGATGTTTGCGATGTTAACGAAATGCTGTTGGCTCCTAACTGAGCGAGCTGTCAGCAGCTCTGAAGCCGTGACGACGAGATTTCTCGAAACATTTTTGGCAAGCACTTCGTTTAGCTCCCATGTGCTGTATAGTGTACGCTCTCTTGTTTTTTCTATATACATGTGTTGGGATCTCATTGGCACTCTGTCGACCGATCAACAAATTGCCACATCTCATCCAAATGGATTCTTACTCCGGTTAACCTTCAGTTCAAGAACCAGCAAATCTCCAAACACGAAATACCAAAAACTTTCACACTCGAGTATCTTCTCCTCGTTCATCCCACCCTCCCCTCCCCTCCGGCCAGCAGTATAAAATCACCAATTCCACACTTCTCATAGCTTCATTCGGCGTAATGCACTATATCGTGTCAGCACATCTTACGTACAGTACTCGAATGTCGTCAACTCATTCAGCCCCCCCAACTTACACCACATGCAAACGCAGGATTGCAAAACCAACGCTGATATGTTAATCCCGCAGAACCCGCCGTCAACTTAACATCTACTTCGTAGACAGAACACCACCTTCTTCTCCAGTATGTCCTTGATGACCTTGCAGAGGCTTTCGTATTTGACTTTGTCTTCCTCGAACTTCTTTTTCTCCTCCTCGGATTCGGGCAGCTCGAGACCTTCTTTGGTGACTGAGACTAGTTTCTTGCCATCATATTCCTTCAGCTGCTGCACGCAGTACTCATCAATTGGATCTGTCATGTATACCACCTGGAAAATAAATGTTACACTACTGCATAATGCTCGCTTGAACAACTAGCAAGTTACGAAATAATATTTGTAGCAGCACAATTGTCACCTACAGTGGAAGAACGAGGAGAAAAAGTGGATCTGCTACAACGCTTTAATGGGCCGTTCTCATATAACATTTCGTCACCTATCATCCACATCTCCGTACACACTCATATATTACGGTATGGCTGCGATTGCCTGGGCGTTGCCGTTCTCACATAACATTTCGTCACCCATCATCCACATCGTCTCCGTACACACTCGTATACTACGTAAGGAAGAAATCCGACGAATTTCACAAAACTAAAATCCAGCTTCCCCGAGAAAGTTCCAACAAGTATCTCTGTTGAACGGCCAAGTTCGATGACAATTTTGCTTCGTTTTCGTAAGACCCCTTGCATATGAATTCTAATATGTAGGGAGGGATGTATGAGGAGATGTTTGCGCTATTCTGTTCACGCACAAATGAGAGAAACAAACTTCAAAACCACGTCTCTTGACACGTTCGACGAACGCAGAACTAGCGACTGCCTCCTTGGTTTCGCCGGTGATAAAGTAGATCTGTTTTTGGTTCTCCTTCATACGACTCACATAATCCTTAAGCGAGCATAGCTCCTCGGCGGAGTTGGACGTGTAGAACCGCAAAAACTCAGCTAGCTTCTTACGATTCGTCGAGTCCTCGTGAATACCCAACTGCAAAAAACCGCACTCGCTAGTCCTCAACAGCAATCCGCCCTTGCCTGAGCAAAACAGAAGGATTACAGCTGAACGCCAAGCCCATTCGAACGAAACTATAATCAACAAAAACTTCAACATTGCCACCTCCATGAAGGCAAACGAGTCACGAGCTGTCTCCATGACAAAACACTTGCTAGCAAAAAAAGCTGATCAGCAGTCCCACCCCGCTTCAACCCCCTTACTTCGTTCACAACAACGGAAAATCTGTACGAAAAAGGCCCCTTGTAGTATAAGAGGTACCTTGATGTTCTTGGAGAACTGCTCGTAAAACTTCTTAAAATTGTCCTTATCCTCGGCGATTTCATCGAATAGTTCGAGGCATTTCTTTACGAGGTTTTTGCGAATAACTTTGAGAATCTTGGACTGCTGCAGCATTTCACGCGATATGTTCAGGGGCAGATCCTCGCTATCCACGACGCCCTTTATGAAGTTGAGGTACTCTGGCATCAGTTCGTCGCAGTTCTCCATTATGAACACGCGACGCACGTACAGCTGCAAGCAGATTTTATATGACTCACTGACGCCGAATGACCCCGAAACAGCATGCTGTCTCGAAAACCGACAGAATGTGCCTTTGTCGTCAAAAGCAGTGACCGCACAACCAAAGCTGCTTCGGGATCAGCCAATATATACACAAAACAATGAACGACTACCAACCTCAACCAACCCCTCTCCCATTTCTCGAACCAGCAGTGAAACTAGAATGGAGAAAAAACGCACCAGATAAGCGCCAACACTTACCTTGATAGCATTCTTGGTCTTCTTGTTCTCGAATAGGTCAAATGGTGCACGCTGAGGGACGAACAGAAGTGCGCGGAACTCTAGCTGGCCCTCTACCGAGAAGTGCTTCACAGCCAGATGGTCCTCCCAGTCGTTGGAGAGCGACTTGTAAAACTCGGCATACTCCTCGTTGCTGATATCATCCGGATTGCGAGTCCAGATCGGCTTCGTCTAAAACAAATATGTCCCCTCCAGTTCACAATATTAGAAACTCATATGTATCACCTGAAAGTCCCCACACCCAACTTCCCCTCCACTGAGCACAAAAACAACGGCTGCCCCAACTTTCGCCTGCGCCGCACAAAACTATCTGGCCAAGTTTTCACCTGCACAACATAACAACCATAAAAACCAACAGTATTCAATCGGAACCAACTCAAGGCAACCCAATCCAATACAAGCTAACCGAACGGGACCCGATTTATTAAGGATGATCAAATCTCGCCAATAGACCACTCAACCAAACTCATACACTTTTTAGAGTCAATGAAGCACTACTACTTACCCTTTCACATACGTTGTCCGCTTCCCCTCTGATGTCTTATCTACATCATTGTTGACTGCTCATTTCTTAGATATTGTAACACCAAACTAAAAAAAACCTCATGAAAATTACGGCCGCAACGCTTCCGAGTATCGCAGTCAGTAAGTCGGCGGTGTTCACGTGGACAGAGTCGGCAGAAAACTACATTTAAGGGTTTCAACAACTGTTTCAAATCTTTGAAGAAACCAACTGTTCGATCATTCCACTTACTATTTACATGCACAATCATCCGCTCATTCAAACAGAAATCGACAATGGAACGAAGTGAACCTTGTTGAGTTCTTCGTCCTCATGGTACTTCTCCTTGATCTTCTTCTTCTTCTTCTTGTCCTTATCCTTGTCCTTCTTATCCTCGTCCTCATCCTCACCGACATCTTCGATCTCGCCTTCTTTCTTCTCCTTGCCTTCGTCTTTTTTCTCCTCCTCTGCCTCGTCGTCCGACACCTCCTTCTCACGCTCTTTCTCCACCGTCTACAAGTGAGACAACAGTGAGTTCAATTCATGACCTCTCAACTTTATGTATATGACAGTCTTACGCATAACGAAAAGCCGCAAATTGCGCAAATCAAACCAGCAATTTGCAAAACTCATAATTCATACGACAGCCAACACCTTTTGAACAAAAAAAGTAAGCATCTCACTGCCCGCCCTCCCCCCTCAAAAAAAAAATGGAGAAAAACTTTTACAGAGTCCATTCAATGATCCCACCATATGAACACATGAGCCCACAGACCACCTAATACTTCGACTGCTGATGGGCACAACACTTTTGTGCTAACGTTCCGGTCCCTTCAGCCATAGCACACCAAACTCAAACGTCGGTGATTAAACACAGAGTATCCAAGTAAGATTACCCAAAATTCGCGCTCGGATCATGGCTCAACAAGCTCAAACGTTCGTGAAAAAGTAATATACCATCATCTGCACTTGACGGTTATGTGCTCGCAGTATACATATACATATACAGATACAGATACATATACATATACATATATATATATAATATGTAATACGTATACATATGAAATTCATAGGGTTCGATGTGTTCAAGTATATGTAAAATATATATATGTATGTATATGTATATATATCTATATATATATATATATATATGTTTTTACATATACTTGAACACATCCGACCCTATGAATTTTGATTTCAGGCCGAACAAATGTTCCGATCATGCCTAGCTAAGAAACCTACAACAGTCACAGGATTCGCCTAATCTGCAAAAGCGCCTTGCCGTAGGCACGTTTCATGTACATATCTGAGCAAGGGTCAACCAAATGGTACCAGTTTGATAGGATATCCGATGAACTGTGAATGTTTCTTGACGATCTCCTTAATCTTGCGCTCCTCCAGATATTCAGTCTGATCCTCCTTGATATGCAATGTGATCTTTGTTCCACGTGTCACTTCTGGGTCGTTCACCTGGCGGATAATGAACGAACCTAAACAGTGTTCCTTTCAGTCGGTGCAGACTCTTATTTACTACATTCCCGAACCCTTGGCAAGCTACCGCGCACAAAGTAAAAAAAGTTTCGCACACTTCACCATAATGTAGGTGAGTGCGGTCAGGGTTGCTAAAGTTAAGCAAAGAAGCATAAAAACGCTATATAAAAATCTGTTACACAGCACGCAGCACAGATCATTTGAGCAACGCTGTGAATGCACTGAAAACTTCATGCACTCCCATTGTAAAAAACGTAGAAAAAACTAAACCGAGATGTATGCTTGACCAAAGCGCGATGCGCGCATGTTAAATGGACTCTGATTGGAACGAATTCGACTGCAAACAGATGATCGATGCAGTGGAAATAAGCACATATGGGCAGACCTTATGCATACTTTCAACCAACAAACTCAGTGCAAAACACTGAGAATGAGAAAGCGAAAGACACTTCGTCCGTAAACCCAAAGTTGTTCAACAACAAATGCATTCAATAGTACCAGACAATACGCCAAATCAGACTCAATTGCTGATCGAAAGAATACCTCCGGCTGACGACTCCCACTGGTAGCAATCGTCATCATTGTGCTTAGAAGTAACAATGACTCTGTCTGCAACAAGAAACGCCGAATAGAAACCCACTCCGAACTGACCGATCATCGAAATGTCTGCACCTGCCTGAAACAAAACCTCACTCACATTCCAAAATCACCCCTCCACTGCACAGCAACTGCATGCACCACCTTCCCACTTCAGTTGGCTGCCTATAAAGATTTCGTAAGTGGAATTTACCAACATCCTCAACACCCTAACAATGATCTTTACCAGTGCTCCACCTCTATTTTCTAATGCTGACTGTTAAGCGGGGAAGCGGCAGAGGAGCTGGCAACTTTTAAAGGATACGACGCTCTCTTCAAGAGTCGCTAAAGTTAATTAGCGCACCAACCCTCCGCAATCTAGAACTTTTTTATCGCTGGAACATAACTGAATAGAGCAACGAATACACTGAGACTATGCGAACTGTTCAAAGCTCTTTTCAGAAAACGTGTCCACGCTCTTGAAATTAATCTCTGCGTCAGCCACTGCTGCATTCCACACACCTGTTTGGGAATGAACGCTACGCAGAATAAATACTGGAAATGAAATAAAAGATAAGCGCAAAAACCAGTGAACACCTTTTAATGCGCCAATCTCAAACCTCCTTTTTCCCGACTGAGAGGTCCGTTATGGTCCAAAAGGAAATCCCTATAATGAGAGACGTTCTAGCACACTTCACCGATTAGCTTCCCGACAAATGCAAGCGCATGTGATCTCGAACAGATGCCATTCATTTCGGCTGAAGCAATTAGGCTGGATTCGACGAGCACATCTTGGAAAATCTCAGTGCCCGACTCTCTCCAAAACAACAAAATCACCACAGAACAAACTTGCGAGGAAAAGTGACTGTGGACATTACCTGAAGTGCTTCCATGAATGCTTTGGTACCGGATTTGGCAATCGTACCGAGATTGTTCACCAAATCAGCCTTTGTCATACCAATACCTGTATCCAGGATGGTCAGCGTTTTATCCGCCTACAATAAACAGTTTTCGGCGATCAATTTATTAACAAGTGGCCCTGGGAACCTCTGTTTGCCTTCTAGCCATTGACCACCTTTGCAGCTCTGTACGCACTACAGCTCATAAGCTCCGCACATACATTCAATCCAGACCTCAATTAACCATCAATTGAGACTGTCTCACTACTCAACAGCACTTAACAGCACTTTGCTCAGAACATCTCAACAGCACTTTACGCATAGCAGCTTTAGCCCGATAAACTTTCCGTTTTGTAACGAACCTCATGCTACTTTATAAAATGACATTAACCGCACAAAACGATTACTACCATATACTTTCTATTCCAAATACTCGCCAATATGAGCAATTGTTAACTCCGTCGAAAAGATCAAAAGTGACATAACAGTTGCCAATTGTTGAATAAGTGAACAAAAAGACATACTTTGTTGGGAGTGATCTTGATGTAGAGCTCCTTGCCAGTGTCTAGCTCGGAAGGCTCGGTAAGGGCTTGATAGCGGATCTTGTCTAGCGCATCCGAGGAATTCGAGATCAGCTCACGCAGGAAGATCTCTTTGTTACTAAACCAGTACACTTTAGAAACCCATTTCAAGAGACGCTTTTCCTCAGCACCTCCAACTATAGTCACATAAAGTGCTCGACATCGCGAAATGAACATATTTAAGTGTGTAATAAAGAATGCCTCGAAAACCTAAAACTCGCAATTTTCTTCAGTCTTTTTGATGCACTTCGTCACTAACATTATACTGATTACGCAACAAGCGTCCATTCGTCGCATGTTTGTTGATATATCTAGATCTTGTCAGCCACTACTGAGGAAAAATTGCAAGCCTTAGCTCGATTTTGCGATGGAGGCGTATCGAGCTTAGCAAAAATCGCCGAAACAATGTGTATCGAAACTAGCTGGCGGTAGGCTCATTTGCGAGTGCGGTAGATTACCAAAAAATAAACGAAATCTCAAATGTTCCCATGTCGGACACTTAATTATAGCGTGTACCGAGTATAGCTCTAATAACGAAGAACGAAACAAATATTTAGTTATTCTATTGGGCGTATTTGATTTCCTACTTCCTGTTGAGTGCTTCTTGCTCGCAATGACTCCTCGAGTTCTACGAAAAAAAACAAAACACGAAAAACGCAGTTACTTAATCGTTTTATGGCGTCCCTTCAAAATTTCTATGAGCACCACAGATCAACCTTCTAAACCCTCCTCCTCCTCCTCAAAATCTGGAACCTGACTACGCTGCTTTTTTTTACCCTCTCTTCTTCACAAAACGATAACGGCGCAACCTACACCACATGAACGACGTCGTCATTCATTCAATATACGCCTTTCACAGTTGTAGAATACAAAAGAGGTGATGAGTGAACGAAACGTTTATCGTCGATGGCTGTCGGTCACCAGCAAGCGGCAAAAACCTGCGGCGCTCATATATGCAATTGGCTTATCAGCACCGGTGTAGTATACGAACAGTATTAAAGCAGCAAGTTGGAAAGCAAAAAGTGGCGATTTACCTGTAGAAAGTGTTGATGATCAGACTCATCAGCTGGGCAATTTCCGCCTGGAACGCGAACGTCTCCCCTTCTGGTTGTTGTTGCTGCTCGGACATCTTCGCCGTTCACAATCGTATACGAAATGCTCTGCTCCACAATAAACGTACCCTATTAACTACCAATTTCATCTCCTACTAAAATGCTATAATATGCGAACGCTAAACCTCTCGTACACATATTTCGTAACTGGAAGTTAACCTCACCCAAACACCAACCACCATATATGTAAGCACCCACCCCCCGCAACCTCACCCTAACACCTTGCCTACCCTAACACCAACCACGATATCTAAACACCGACCCCTGCCCTTCCGTCCTCTCCCCTTTTCCATTGGAAACCCCAAGCTCTATGAAGGACGCAAGCGCACATCAAATGGCAGTAAATAAATTGAATCGAACCGAATCTGACCGAATCTTTTTAGTCGATAGGCAAGGACTACCTTCCCGACAATACAACAAAAAAAATTATAAAAATTAGGGAAATCGCATAACAAAAAAAACTGGAGATACGTTCAGCGCCCGAGGCTCGTGGAGCTGTCATATAATTGATTCCCATCGTTTGAAGCTTTCTGGTCCAGAAATGGAAATGCTTCAAATCGCCACGAAAAAGCGCCACTAGCAAATTTTTGTCCCGAACTGATCTGTCTCGAACTTCGGCGAACGAAGCGAGTACAGGAGTTCAACTTGTAGTGAAACTTGGTCAGTTTAACTGAATACATGAAAAACGAACGACAAAGGCTCCTCATTCATGTGAATGAGGGCTATTTATTTATCAAGGGTAGGTGTACGTTTGCGATGACTGACATGCTTAAACGCGCTACTCCATCCTCAAAAGTAAAAATACCCTTTCGAAAACAGCCCAAATGGTCGAAAGCCCTTACCTACACACAAAGCCAAAAGTCTTGTTTCGCAAACGCAGCCTTGCAGTTTGAACTTAACAAAAACTTCACTCGCATTTTTTAATGCCAACTGCTGTTCGAATAAGAATTCAGTGGCATTTTTAGTGCCAAGTGCTGTTCAAATAAACACTCAGTTTTCCCATCTTCCTGCCGCTGGGATACGGACCTCATACTCGATCTGCACAGCTATTTGGAAAACCAGGCATCCACATGGATGGAGTAGACAAGCGGTGGAAGCTGGGCTGGCGATGACTTTTAGGCGTTCTCAATCGGATACCTCACCAACATGTCAATCACTTATGAGTATCGCATTTTACTGTGCTAAATTACCGTTTTCCTTATGCTCTTATCATAGATACTATAAAAAGCACAGAATAATCGACGACTGTAGCACACAACAACTACCACTAGCTAAATAACCCCCTCCCAGCGCAAATGCCTCGCCCATTCAAGGTTTCACAAAACCCCTCAACACCTGCCCCACTTAACCCTACAATCGCTGCCCGCGTCATCCAGCACACCCCACCACTCACCCACGCCTATCAAGAACCGTTTCACTCACCTCGTCAAACCCTCCAACCAACCTCGACTACACTTATCGCGAATGAATAAACAAGTATTGCGCGACTCAATCGCTTTTGTAAGTTTGCAAGCGGAAAGTTCTCGAAGTGGGCGGGCACTGAGGCGCGCAGCCAATCAACGAGCGAACGGCGCAACGCGTGCACGGAAATTTCGAGAACAATTTCCCGAGTTGCCATCAATGCTGCACTTGCGGGGGCGGCTCGCTTGGATGTAGCGGACGTGTGGGGCTGCTCGCTTCGTCGTGCACAGGGATGCAGACGTAACGGTGTTGAAGCGATTTTTTGTTATCTGTTCATTTGAGCGTTTATGGGGACGTATGTTAGGTGTGCTAGTAAAGGCGAAAGAGAGAGAGCGAAAAAGAGAGGGGACAGAAAAAACGAAAGGGTCGGATGACGTGGCATGAAAATCGAAATAACTGAAGGAATCAGTAATGAAGCAAGTGAGACCGCTCGCACAACGATGCGACGAAGTGAGGCCGATGGATCGATTCGGAATCGCATACAAGTCAACGCAGATTGCTGATTACAGCTACCAGTTTTTGTAACTACAGTGTTAGTTGGTTCCCCATCTAGAACATCTGAGTAGACAAATGGGAGGACATATGCGCACGCTACGAATAAAGTGAATAAGAAACCGAATTTTTTTTCGCCGAAAGGAAATGGAAATAGATAACTTTTCGGCAAACTCTAACTGAACCGAACAAATTAGAGAAGTGTTGTAACGCCGCCGAGTTGTCGATGTGTCGAGTCGGGGACGAAGAATAGAAGCTTTAATCGAAGACGTAGAACCGTAGTAGACGACACGTCGAGAACTGTACAAGGACAAGGACGGATGCTAAACCATCAGCCTATTCTCCGCAACGAAAGTAATAGCAATAGAGTTTAGGACTGGCCAACAACAGAAGCAGAGAATTACTGAAATATAATGAGATAGGCAAAAGCACATTTATATCACTATGGGATCACGAAATAAGTCGGCGTGCGGTCGTGTTCCACAACACCTCCCCCTTCGAGTTAGGAGAGATATGTCTTTTTGTCGGATCCATGTGAAGTCGTCGAGGAGCGTGACGAATACGTGTTGATCGACGGAGCGCTGTCACCGGCGGAAGTGACGCTGGTGCTGGGTTGGTCGTTCCGGTTTCTGATTTGAAGAGCGGCAGGTCGAATACATCCAGCAACTGATTTAGAATAGCTGATTCAGGCGTGCTCTTGCGTGGTCTCAGCTGGTTGATGTGCCGCGTCCAAAAGAGTTTTCCGCAACGCACGATATAGGTCGCGTTGCCAGTTTCGCGTACGATGATGCCGGACATCCACGTGCTTTTTGGTTCACGATAGTCCTTAGGGTAGATGGCGTCACCGACCTCGAAGTGGCGGCGTCGTGCGCCATGACGACGTTTGAACTGCTCTTCCATCTTGCTGTCACATGGTCCTATCGGACTGTCGGCAGACGTCGAAGAGCGAAGATGATTTGACGTTGTGGTAGACACCTTGCAGATGGTATCTTCCGTTAAGCCTCGGAGCAGAGGCTTGTTCTGGGCTATCCAGTCGAGGCCAAGTAGCGACTGGGTATCTGCGACGTAACAGTTTCCTCTTCCTTTGTGCCCATTAATGTCGAAGTCGCACTCGAAGTCACGCATTGCACTGTATCGAGCTCACCACCCCCGAATGGGAAGAGGTTCTAGTCCGAACGGGAAGAGTAGGGAAGAGACCAACGGAAACAAAAAATGGGATTTTTGCGAGGAACTGAAACGAGTTCACCAATGAAGCAGAATTTTGCCTGTTGAAACCCATATTTATTAAAGCACCAAAGAGCCTTACTGATCACGGAGTGGGTTCTCCGCTCTAAAATATCAGCATTATGGAGAGAGCAATGATCGAAACAGGTAAACAGATGCATGCAAATCCAGCGGGCAATTTTATTGGAATTGAGCGTCGCTATGCTTTTCCGGCGATAAGAGAGTGTAAGCAACGGCAGGCCTTTTATGAAAACACGTCTGCGGAAGTGTCAACGGTGAGCACACAATCAACAACACACGTCCCGCACTGACCACCTCACTCAACAACACACGTTCCGCACCGACCACCCCACTCTACAACACACGTTCCGCAGAACAACACGCGTTCCGCGACGGCCACCTCACTCAACGATACACGTCCCGCACCGAACACCTCACTCAAAAACACACGTTCCGCACCGAGCACTTCACTTAATAAGACACGTTCCGCACCGACCACCTCACCCAATAACGCCAGTTAATTCAGTTCTCATTTCAAGTACAGGGTTTGGTACGCAATATGTGCAACCAATGATGGACGCGGGAAAAATTTTAGTAAGCATTCTTTGTACTAAAGCTAGCATAGTGGTGACAGGAAAAGCACCGCAGGTGCCGAAAAATTCCGCACCTAGAATGATTGTTCAAAATTTTCATTAAAATTTCGGCATTTTGAGTTTTAAATTCGTTATAACGTTACCAGAGGTTGACCGCATGTGTCAGCGTCCTCCCTCTCCCCACCTCATCCCCTCTTCTATGCGTCTGATACTGAATGTAGCGGAAACGAATTCCTAGCGCATTGAACTCGATTTGTTTCCAAACGCTCGAAACTTCACCTCGAAACGCACCCACCGTTTTGGCGCGTAAAACGGATCGGGCATACAGTCAACATTTTCAAGGCCGACGATTTCGAATGGTTCTCGCACTAGTTTTCTGATTTAGGCACATTCACTTCAAGACCCAATTTCTGTAAACCATGGTACAATTTTACGCACATCAAAGAATCGGAGCAGCGATGTAAGTGCACGTTAACAAACAGCCACATTCCGGCGCTTAAAAACTGCGTGATAGTTTCTCAACAATGTGAGCACTGTTATGCTTCTAGACAAGTCGTGTATCTCTGTATATTGACGTCAACCTCAGTTATCAGGGTGAAGGAAGAGTGAGGTGATGAATGAGACCATTAGGAGAAAAGAGGCCGTCTTTTGGCATTGTTTCATACCGGCAGTGCTCCTGCACCTTTCCCTTTTCGTTGTTTTGTGCCGATTTTTGTTTATGTTGCAAATTGATCATATGCATAATTCGTATAATTCGTAAGCTTGTGAAGCACGGAATAACAGCTATTGAAGGACACGAGTGGAACGTACTCGCATAGAGACACATTTATTACATAATAAACAAAAACATCGAGCACATGCACCCCACCAAAGTATCATCCCAAACTTAACAATAAGGAGAAAGGGGAACGGTGAGCGCACAGCGTTGGGGGCGTACATTTTAGAGATGAGAGCTTTTCGACGAATCACCAAGAAGTGCCCGGAAAAGGGTGGACTCTAGCTTTGCAATCTTTTTCGATTGAACTCTTCTTCCTCCTCGCAACGAATAGTCAGCATGTCTTATACTGTACTTTGCCGTCCTCTTCACTATCCGATATACGTTCCATACTTCACCCTTAAAATTATTCGTATAAGGGAGATTGTAGTTGAGACGGTCGAGAAGAGATGATATTTAAAAAAGTTTATGCTAACGTTTCGGCTCCTTGAGCCATAATTATATACGGCCTCAACTACAATCCACCTTATACGAATATTTATCGAATATGCGTCTGCGAGACAACAGTGTTCTTAAATGTACGCCTTTCAAATTGATGCACTCACATCAAAGTGTCATATATTCAAGTGCCGTAAACTAAACTTGGAAAGGTATTACACTGCTGAGTTTCGAAAAAAGGATAACATTTACTTTTTTCGAGCGAGTAGTACGCAACAGGTGCGACAAGTCAACAACACATCTAATGCGTCGTCTAACACCGAACAAACTTCACAAATCAGTGTACGCGAGCAGCGACAAACGCACACGAATGAGGTGGTAAACGAACTAAGATGAATCCAAAACGTTCAGAATCGAGAACAAAACAAAACTCGTCGGCAACAGACAGCCACCAATGGCTTAGATAAGAAGCGTTCCGAGGGACAACAAAGGGGGAGCATGGATTTTGTCAACCAGCAATTAATAACGAACACTTCAGAACTGAGCGGCCCAATCATTCCGTTCATCGAGTTGGCAACTCATATTCAGACCTAAAAATGCGCCAACAATAAACACATGATGACATTACAGCATAAACTTAAAAGCTGCTTTTAGGTAGAGTTCTGCTCTACGATTTGGTGGTGTTTCTTTTTTTGAGTGTGCTTGGAGATCGGGCCGAGCGATACGCGTTTCGAGTGCTTCTTAGGAGATGAGATAGTGAGCTGCGCAGAGGCATTCTTACTTGATGAAAACAACAACGCCTTTGAGATGAGACTCAGTTGCTTCTTCTTCTTCTTCTTGTTCTTGTTCTTCTTCGCAGTGCCCTCCTCGTTGTCTTCTGTCAACGACCGATCCACCTCGAGCTTCCTTCTCTCGATTAGCTCACTTTTTCGCTTTTTCTTCGCTGCTTTATTAGCACGCCTCGCTTCTATCTGCAACCTGATCAATGACGTGACAGACACCAAATTCGAGGAGAGATAGGGAGGCAGAAGACCAATGACTACCCGCACTACTCTCATCTAACATCTACAATGAAACACCAATATCCAACTATAACATCAAAACATCACCTAAGCACACTGAAGGCTGAATTACCTAGTTAACCACTTCTGCCCGGTTAAGCATACAAACTATCCTCCGATAAAGTTGAACTATGTGCTGCGAAACAGTTCAGCGCTTAAGTCAAGAAACTCAATTCAGTACAAGCAGAAGGCACAAGCATCAATTCCGTTCGACGCTTCCTTTCTGAGCAAGCAGAGTCCTGCGTTCTACCTTCTCAACTATACCCCACGCCAAACCATTTCTTAGGCCGTTAGTACATGTCTTTGCATTCCTTTTCGATTCTCAAATGAACTTTATAAGTTTTCACACTTGTATTCTCTCTATGCCAGCACAAATCACCAAGGAGTCAGAGAATCTAATCCAGGCAACGGGAATATTTTAGCGGATTCCTCTGTGGTTTGTAGCGGATTCAATGTCCTCCCGAACGCCTTTAGAAATTCATGTAGCTCAACGCTTCCCCCCTTCCCCCCTCCTCTTGTGTCATAATTATTTCTACGAGGTACGAGGAAGGCATAATCGCGACATAGTTATGCCGACACTTAACGGCAATTAAACGTTAACAAAACCAATGATGATGGTGTGGTGACCCACATCGGGCTTTTTTTTGCTACAAATACACCAACATTTTATGCTCTGTAAACGACGCAATGACGCACGCTCGACAACAGCAGCTGTGATGAAATATTCTAAAGCTATTGTAAGTTGCGGTTACTATTAAGGGCCAGAATCGTTCTAAGCAGAAAAGAAACTCAGCAAGGCTACAAAAGCGTTTACAACAGCTTCCCTTTCCGTCATTTTTAGACTGCAACCAAAGTGCAATAATTCTGCTGAAATACGGTGAAAAAACGGTGGTACCGCCATGAGGAAAAACTTGATGAAAATAGAAGCATGAAAGATTTGGCAACGGTAATTTTGGCTCGATGAAAATAGAAGCATGAAAGATTGATGAAAATAGAAGCATGAAAGATTTGGCAACGGTAATTTTGGCTCGATTCTGTCAGTTTTGTTAGGCTGTGTTTGAAGGGTGACAACCGCAAAGAACAAACACCCCTACCTTAGCTGGATCGACGCGCGGTTTTAGATCGTCACCTTCTTCCCATTCGTCATTCACCGTCGGGTAATAAACGCTTTTTTTCGCTGAAATAAAGATGTTGACGGCGAGTGCTAAAATTGAAACTGAACTGTTTATGACGGTAGCAACAAGCTTCGGTTAGGCTTGATCATAAATGGGCTAAATATTCTCAAAGTTCCTCTAAAATCTAAAATTTCTGCACGACTTCATTCTATCCACCCATTTTACTCTCCCTAATGGACGATGCCAGTGGAAGAGAAGGGGGGAAACTCACATGTGTGCATGACTCTCTTGCTGCTGTCGTAAAAGCAGCATTTGCGCAACGCATGAAACTGAAATTAGTCGACCCGAATGAACGTAGGCACATGGTCACAAAAAAGTTCGTAGAGAACTGGTCCTAATCCAATAAGCAATGCCAAAAAGCGCGTACACGATTATGCTTCTCTTAAAACTGGATCAAATATGTTCCACCCGACGTCCAACAAATATGCTGCACTCACGAAATGTCGTTACAGCGTAAAAACAACGATAAAAAATCGATCAAATGAGCACTAGTCTACGATCTATAATGGGAAATAAAGAAAACGGTTTGATTACTCTGGCTGTCGATCACACGAACTTTGCCATCAGCTCTGACAACAACCTCGAGTCCATCTGGCAATGTTGACAATTCGCCCGCCGTTTCTTTGTATTCCCGACTGTCCTTTTTCTTCATCGGCAACGGTAAACGAACTTCATTTGCGGAACCTACATTAATTTAATACCACGATTACAGCGTTTTAGCAACCTACACTCTAACATACATAGTGAATTTTCACTCCATAGCAATCGCGCTTTATGCCTGCCAAGCAGGGTCATCAGCTGAACGCGGTCACTGAAAACATGAAAGCCGGTACGTCGCAATGCAAAGCTTAAATTAAATGATTCATTCACAGCAGCCAATAAATTCAAGTGAAGACGAATCAACAAATGCAACTTACTAATTACACCACACAAACAACTTTCGACAATCCACTAGACCAACAGATCAACATAAAATGTGCCTCACCGACGTCTGCATATATAGGTATCGTCGGTCCGCCACTCACGATCTGCACGTAAATAGAGCGCACGTTAGTAATTCCTCCAGGACAGAAGTCGAACAAGCCTTTCACTGCATCCACAATATTATCGACGAGATTGTTGGTTGTCTGACTCAAATTGCCAACAACTAGACTCCTGAAAATCTGATATCACAAGATCTTTTCTCCCACCAATCAGCAGCTCAGAACACGCTTAGAATGCCCAAATGACACAAGCTAGTGCGAAATAGAGATAGTGAGGCGCACAATTCTCAAAATAAACAGCCGGAATCGAGTCAGTTAAGCATAACTTCTTTCTGACCCTATCTATTCCCTATTCTTCTGCCTCACATAATTTCTCACGAGTATGAATCACACAAAAAAAAAGAAACATTAACACCATCCTGACAAAGAATCTCCCACCAATCCCCCTCACCCTCACCCTCCAGCGTAACAGATTTCGCTTTCCAAAGCTCCTTTATCTCCAAGCTACGGCAGCGCGAATGACAACAAGGCAAAATGAACTGAATAAGAAATTTAAAGAACGGACGTGCGCGTGCGGCGAGGGGAAAGTGGCAGAGTGACAGTTGAGTAGGTTCTCTTTATTTGCTGCAGAAGCGTCTTCTTCGACACATTCACGCTGAATGGCATTCTGAAAACTGCGTGCAGCTGTAATCACAGAACTAATAAAGAACTATTTAAAAAACGATCTCCCTCCCCTTCGAAACAATCAAACTGTGACACAGCTGTACTTGCTGGCGTTTACCAGCACGAATCTATCACTTTTTTTGCATTACTATTAGTTCTTTTCCGGCTAACTTTACATTTCCCATTTTCTTTATTTTTCATTAGTTAATTCTTGCGCCAACTGGATGTTATTTCACATAAGTCTTATCCTGGATGGGCGAACCAATCCTGAAAATCCCCTTCTAGTTGTCGGCTCTACATTAGTGGCCTCCACTGTAGCTAAACGTCTGAGCGCTGCGACTAACGACTACCTTGAATCCCACGAGCATATTTCCAATATTGTGAAAAAAGCAAACGTAAGGGGTTCTCTTATTCTGCGAGCAATCTCCTCCACAGATATAACTCTACTCACTAAATTATTTACAACCTACGTTAGTCACTTTTCAATTACGCTTGCACTGTCTGGTCCCCACCCGATCTTTGCAGCGATACTCACTAACCAAATTTGACTAAAAACTTTCAAAGAAGCTTCACCATTCGATTATTCAGACGATGTGCTCGACCAGTTGTGACTCTTATCTATCTGCAAAGAGTTAGCGCTCTACGTTTGTAGACGCTTGAGCTGCGTCGCTTCTACTCCGGTCTCCGTGTGACGCATGATATTGTTCGTGAAAGTAATGGCCTCCCCCTTGATGAATTCTTTGAATTGAACCCCACAAACGGTCTCAATGACTCGACAGGCTCACGCTTTATGTTAACAGGTGCCGACTGAACATATTTACTGTTCCTCAGACACGGTATCAATGCGCGGCATTTTTTATCGGACGAAATAGCAAAAGCGAAGTCGTTACAGATCTTTAAAAAAAACTGCTGCCATCAGAAACATTTGGTTCCGCATCTCGAACAGATGAATAAAAATTGCTTCCCTTCCCCCTTCCCCCCC
>JPKZ01002554.1:544031-556322 GCA_000803305.1 Toxocara canis | reverse complement strand
TGCGGGGGGGGGGGGGGGGGGGGGGGTTAGGTCGAAATTGGGCGGTAGTCGGCTCGAAAACGATGCGGAGAAGAGATTGAGAAAGGAGAAGCTTTTGAGAAAGTGGGATTTTAGTTGTGTGTCCATAAATCTGAGGAAGCCAAGGGGGAGGGGAGAGCGGGAAGTGAGGGGCGAAGTAAAAGGAGCTCTCTATGCACAAAGTTTGATTAGTGTTGTCCTTCAGGTTAAGGAACTGTTTATGTCGAGGTGGGAAGCTGCAAAGGAGGACAAAGCGTTCAACTATGACCTCAACTGTATGTACAAGCTGCTTCCTGGAGACTTCAACTTATCTGTACAGGTGATATTTTTAATGAGCGTTTGGGAATTCCCATTTGCAAAGCACATTATGGCGACCTCGTTGCGCTTATGCATACATGTCTGCAGGCCTATAGCCAGATTTAATTTTTTTTTTTTTGGGGGGGGGGTTAGGTCGAAATTGGGCGGTAGTCGGCTCGAAAACGATGCGGAGAAGAGATTGAGAAAGGAGAAGCTTTTGAGAAAGTGGGATTTTAGTTGTGTGTCCATAAATCTGAGGAAGCCAAGGGGGAGGGGAGAGCGGGAAGTGAGGGGCGAAGTAAAAGGAGCTCTCTATGCACAAAGTTTGATTAGTGTTGTCCTTCAGGTTAAGGAACTGTTTATGTCGAGGTGGGAAGCTGCAAAGGAGGACAAAGCGTTCAACTATGACCTCAACTGTATGTACAAGCTGCTTCCTGGAGACTTCAACTTATCTGTACAGGTGATATTTTTAATGAGCGTTTGGGAATTCCCATTTGCAAAGCACATTATGGCGACCTCGTTGCGCTTATGCATACATGTCTGCAGGCCTATAGCCAATCTATGTTTTTTTTTTTTTTTTGGGGGGGGGGGGGGGGTAAGGGAATTGATCTTTTTAAATGGACAAATCTCGAGAAGCAGACGTCGTAGAAGAAATATAGGCGCGCTTTTAAGAATTCCAGACCACGCTTGAGCAAATGAGCACGTTCAAATTTGAAAATGAAGAAGAAACTTTCTTACGAAAAATGCTTCCTTTGACGATCTTCGGGTGGCCGCTTCTTGAGAACCACCTGACGCCACCCTGAATTGAAGGTATATTTGGCAGTCAAAAAACATTTTGTCAGTGAAATCGAACTCGCCTTCAAAACTGAGGTTATAAGTGTTTCGGAAATATGCATTTCATAACAACAGAGCGGGCGTGATGAATTAGTTGGTATTATGGTAGCATGAAAAAGGTGGAATGCTACCGATAAACCACAACTAAATGTTTTGATAACCTCTCCAGTCATCCCATTAAGCGCCTTGACATGTTGTTATAGCGAGCGCCGTAGACACCGAAAAGTTTTGCATTTTTTTCCTCAGAGCATTCGCCTTACCAATTTCGTTACATCAATGCATCACTCTGCACATTTGATGTTTAAAAACAAATTTTCTTGATATATTCACATCTGATCAGCTTATCTCTTCATTCCGCACGCGTAAGAAGTTCGTGCCCTTCACTTTCCCTGTCGTCCATCCTAGAAGTTATGAAATTAAGAGCTGTGAAAGTAAGAATTTGGCCAGTAAGAGACGTGGGAAAATGTAGTGAAATGAGTGGGACCAGTGAGGGGCGCTATTATGCGTGGGGTGGTCATGACAGCTGGATGTAGCAGTTCATTAACTTTATTTCCTAATCTTGTTCAGTCACACACCAGGCACCAGTCTTTGCTTATACGTACAGGTCAATTCATGAAACATGAATACCGTACTGCATCTAATAGAGGCCGCAGGGGTCGCTTCTTCCCTACACTAAGGGTGGAGGCTACGTGCAGAATAATTGATGTCGTCGTCTGCAGGCACTTACAGTTGCTGCCAACTCCTGTCGGGAGGGGTTTATGTCGATTTGATGATGAGATGGCGAGCATTTTGGAGCTGCTGTATATTTCATTGAGTCTGTTCTCTTTGCTGTTGAGTTCGCTTAAGTTGCAGTACGTGTGTTGTTCTTGTACGTCATTAATTTTATCAGCAGCTGTTATGCTTTGATGTTTGCAGTTTGAGAAGCGCCGTCTATCTCATTTCTATTGTTTGTGCGTGGGGGAGGGGGGGGGGTAAGAGTAGGTTTCTGACGACCACGCATAGTGTACGTCATGATAAACAATAGACGGTTCCTTTGCTTGCAGTCTTACTTCTTAACATGAACCACCTCATGTTGCGCAACTACTCACTGAGCCAACGTTAAATGGCCGTCAGCGCACTCATTCTCACATAATTTGATAAAAGTTGAGGTACTACCTGTGGTTTTTTTTTTTTTTTGGGGGGGGGGGGGGGGGGGGGCGACGTTGGCATCCGTTTCTCCTCTACCTGAGTACGCCATTTCCTTTCAGTTGTTTTTTACTTGACGAGTTATGTAGATGGTGAAAATGCCCATAAATGAGGGGAAAGAAGTGCCTCTTACGCCAATTTTTGCTTACGTTACGGCTTCTGAGTAATTCTGACTCAGTGAGATGTGGAAATCGCGAAAAATTTTTTTTTTGGGGGGGGGGGGAGGTGTGCAACCATGGTAGATGCGTGCAGGAAACAACGGGTTAGTACACGTTGTGTCAGCCGTGTTTCGTCGAGAATGCCATTCCATTTCGAAGGACGCCGCACAACAAATTTGACCTTTAATTTTGGGTTCCGTCCAAACTTTATAGATTATGAGTTTCTTTCACTTCAAATTTCAACTGAAACGTTCCTCAGCCGGTTCCAGCTTTTCATTCCTTCTCTTCAATAATAATTAACTGATGCAGCAAACACGATATAGTTCCATTTCGCTCAATTGCATATTATGGTGCCAGTAATTGGTTATTTAGAATTACTGTATTCTAGCCACTGGTTCCCACCCCGCCCACTTAAAATACAAACGAGTAGCGCGGATTCCCACGGTTTCTTTCATTCTTGCTAGCAAATGCAGCCATCCAGAATCCAGGTCTGATCGCAATTTATGCTCCTTAGTCGGTAGGATGTTTATCAGATTACATCTTCCTACCGTTAAAAAATGTTGCAGCTAAATGTCGAGAGAGGACAACTGAGGCGGAAGCCAATGCGCTTCCACGCAGTTCGCGAGCCGTTCAGCACGCTGAGATGGAACTTTAACAAACTCAAACAGAATGAGGTTAGTGAAATCTGTTTGGTTACTGCTTCCGGCTACCTTCTGAGCGTGACCAATCGACATCGGTTCAATATTTTGCCCGCCTTAAATTGTTGGTTTCTGAAAAACAAGTCATCCCTTTTTTAATATAGAAGAACATACATCGCGTTGGGGGTTGGCAACGGGTCAAACGGTATCTCTCCCCCGTCCCACCAAAGTGAATTTTAGCTTTGAGCCATACTGCTGTTAGACACGCTTAATTTATTCCCGGAGGATTCAACACGGTCACCATGTCTTGACGAATCAGTTCAACATTTTTGTATTTTGCCGAGCGATTTGATTTTGCCTATAGAAGGAAGGCGTTTTTCATCGGAAGGGATGTTGGTGCATTCCCATATCACCATTCCAGTTATGGGCTGCTTAACTCTAAAGTTTGTGTTTTCAGTTGTGGGCAAGTAAATTTCGTACTTAAATAAAAGAAATGAGTACTGGGTGTGGGCTGAAGCAGCTTCTTTAACTTGTCTTCATTGCTTTTAAAAAAAGGCGACTCAATGAGATTGATTCATCTGTTGTAAAATGTGGATTTCTACGAGGAAGCGGTTGTAGTTCATTCAATCCGAAGTGATCGCACGACTGCGCTAACTGCACTAGCATAAATGAATTATGGTACTCCGATTGTTCGTTGTTTCCTTGATGGTAAGGCATGTCCACGACATCTGTGCTCATTTTTTTCCCGACCTAACCATCATCATAGTTTGGTTTTTTGAGAAGGAAGGAGCTAGAAGAAAAAATCTGTTTTGGAAACTCGAAGGACAGGTGCTGTATTTTCAGTGTTAGCTTCTAGACAAGGCTTGCGCATTTCATAACTTTACGTATTTTGATCTTTGTAGCAGCGTTTAAAAAATGTGCATGTGATGTGTTTGTGGAAGGAGGAGGGATATTGCTTTTTTAAACCTTCAAATCACTTCCCATAATTTGCTTTTTATGCAGTGAGACAATCAGAATTCAAAAATTTTTCTTATGTTCAGATCGACTTGTTTACTTTCGTTTGGCATGCATTTATAGCTGCGAAAGGAGCAGGTGAGATATTGATTTCACGAATAGTCCGTTGTGAGTCGTTTAATTAAGTGGTGCTTTTAAGTAATGATTAGGCTGATTAATTAATGAGAACGAGTTAGTTAATGGAGATATGCTAAGGTGATGCTGTATTTGCGGTGTAAGGATCGGCCATTGAGCAGCGATCCACTCGATCGTCATGTGGTTGCGGTCAACTCTTCTCCTCTTGAGAGGGGTCATTCTCTCGTCATACCTGCTATTAACCGTTGTTTACCACAGGTGTCAGTTTGACATATCTTGTTATTACCGTAATTTTCTTCACTAATGAAGAGAGAGGTCTAGAAAAGTAGTTGGGGAGCATGCTATGAATCTTTTACCAAACGCGCTTTTCGTAGTTCACAAACAAACACCTTAATTTGTTTGCTCGATGATCAAATGTTATGTAATTCTTAACTACTTATCGATTTTTCTACCTGATGGACGCAGAATAGTTGCATTTGACATTTGTTGTGAAGTGACGATCGAACGATTTTTTAATGAAATCAGAACTTCTACCAGCGTTTTCTCGAGAACGTTTGCTGCGGTTTCCCTGAAACTTCTTATTTTTGCACGGACAGTGAACGTCGAGCTGCTGCTTCTATATCGCGATTTCGCTAGAGGGAATCGTGTCCGAGCCAGTTATTGTTCCAACTTATCTTTGCTTCACAATTTTTTTTTCGTCCCACCACAGTTCAAGATCTGCCAAGAAGAAATAGGTGCATCGTATCGTAATGTGCTTCCAGATTCTCAGCAGACCAAGAAGATTTTTCTGATTGGTCTGGTTGGTAAGTTTAGACAACCGTAAAAAGATGAACACGCATGCGTTTATACTTTGCTTAATGCAAAAACCGCATATCATTGATGATGATTAAAAAAATGATTAAAAAAAATCTCGCTAGAATTTTCCGGATAGCTAATTAAAGATAATTATCAGCTTCCCAAGCGGTCAGTACCATTTTCTTTATTTCGTTTCTTGGCCATCAAACAAAAAGTTGCACTGCGTAATCCAGCAAAGCGCCATGCATAGTTGCGATGTTCAGGATAACGTTCTCGCTCCAAAATTATATAAGCAGACGCGCAAAACACGAGCGTTTATAGCTTCTACGAAACCCGGTCACAATTGGTGTGTGCATACTGACTGCCGCTCTCGGCAGTGGCTGTTCTCGTCCCATTTCTTATATGAAGTGATGTCTCTGAAAATGTCAATTCTTGCACAATTTCTTAAGGCTTATCGCAGCTCACAGCATCGCACCGCTAATTAGATATACCGTACCGTATGTGGGTAAACCTTACTTATTGATCTTGACAAAAATTTGCGCGAATCCCAGAAATGTAAAACTTTCTAATGATTTAGATTTTCATTTACAAACGATCCCTTTAACGTTTGTTTTCAGAAGCACTCCTCCTTCTTGTCCTCGCTAAATTGTCCTTTTTTTGAGCTTCCGTCTCTGTTCTCCTCATGCGGAAGGACCTCTCTTGTTTGCAGGTTGGACCCCTTCTTCACGAAATGAGAACGATAGTTTTGAACAGTGCCATTATTTTTTGTACTTTTATAAGACACTGTTTGCTTCATCCCACTGCGTCGAATGTGGTAATATAGCACACTTTTCCGCAGTACAACGTATTGTAAGCAAACTTTAGTGAAGCTCAAGCGACAAATTAGCATTGTTATCTCGAAGCATGTATATCTAAGGTTTTAACGGATGTGGCCGTTCGCATAGCGACGGATCTGATGCTGTTGTTTGATGACGATTCGTTCCACGTTCTTTTCAACAGCCTTCTGGGGCAAGCGTCTGTAAATCACCTTCATCTTCATGCACTTACATGGCCCTACGACTCGGACCTTATTAACAGGGTGAGCTTTGTCTTCTTATGCTCAGCATCTGTCTGCTCGTTTGGAGATGCTCAGTGCATTAATCAACGCCAAAATTCTTTCAACGCTCTAAAAATCTCCGACGTTTTATTTCTTAAAGTATTCCAGCTTTGGTATTTGCGTATCTGTAATATGGGCTCCGTTTTTTTAAACATTCATTCCTGGCAAGGCCATATGTTGTTTTTCACTGAGGCACAACTGTGGGTATTATTAAATGTGACTGCAACTGCAGAGTAGAGTATGTTGGCGCAGTGACCGCCCGCCCATCTGTCATGTGCTCACTGCTTTTAATAATGCGCTCGCCAAATGTGCCTTGTTTTTTAACGTATACGAAGAGGAATTGCCTGTTTTCCTCTTGCTGTGTGAATTATGACTAGGCCGTTATTTATTGCTTGAAAAATGTTTTTATTAGTTACATGCCAAAACGCCAAATCGAGCATATGTAGAAATATTTGGGAATTTTTTTAAAGCAGCATGAAGTCATCAAGAATGTATGAAGATATGCAGAACAGTACTTATCAGCACAGCAACGATGCTTAGGAAAAGACACTCTCTTTCCCGGAGAGATAAGTTTCTCTTTTATGGCAGCTTAGTGTTTCAATTTTTATGAGAGTTAACAATTCGTTTATCCTTTCAAGGACATTCCTGTGGTATCTGCTTGATACAGACTTGAGCGTATTAGCGTGATTAACTCAACCGGACGAGCTTCAGCTTTTGAGGTATACCTTATGGGGGCTAAGCATAAGCTGACTACACCGAACTCAACGTTGAGCTGTGCTGTTTTGGGGTATTAAGTAGGACTCGAATGTCTTTTATGTAACAGCCAGTCAGCCATTTAAATGCGTATCGAATCCCCATTGCGCCATTTAGCGGACTGTATTGAAAAGTTTAGTGTGTGTTTGCAGAAGTGCGAACATGTGATGGGCGATATGTATGTGATACGGAGACCGAACTGGTTTATTTCAACAATTGTCTTTCAACTGTGTTCTCATGATCGACTCGATAAGTTTATATGGTTGGTTTCTTTCTTATAATAATGATAAGTAACTAGTTAACATTTCATGTCGATGTTCCTTTCGTGTTTTTTTGTTGACCCGGGTCAACACCTATTCGTTTACAATTCTTGAGAACTGGCGGACGTCCGAGGAATGGCCGCCTTTCTATCAAAGGAAGTTTAGTGTAGGCTTGCAGAAATGCGAGCAGTTGGAACACATGGGGGAAGGGAGGAGGAGAGGGAGTTAGGAGATTGTGAGAAGCGTCTTTCATGACACTGATTGCATTCTTCCACATTTCTTTTTGTTGGGCAGTCGTTTTCGGGGAAGGTGAAATGATTTTATCGACGTTGCATCTTTTGGGAGCGGTAGTAAAGGTGGGCATCGTTCCTTGATAGACGGTTACTGTTGTTCCCTTCTCTTTCAGAGTGTGCACATGTCGTTCACGGTGCGCTTTCGTTCGGTGTAAGACCTTTGTGCTACCCTCTCTCCTTTCCTCTCTTTATTTTCACTTCAGCACATATCCTTATCCGTCTGTCTTTGTTCATATCCCTCCTCATCCTTTCCACTATCACTGTATGCGCATTACAAATTGTCTTTTCTCTGCCTTCCTACTCCTACTTCTTTGAGCGTCACCTACCTTTCCATTCCTTCAGTCGATAATTACTTGAGTGGACGATCTGTGCAAGGGTAATGCACAACAACTTTAAATGGATATTCATTTAAACGCTTGTCGCAGCACTTTACGTCCAGAAGTTCCTCGGAAGGTCAGCCGAATGGACGCTATTTACAGCTCTCTGCTTCGTTTGAGAGATGAAATTAAATTCTTTTGTGAGAAGAAATAAAGTCTTATTCCAGCTGCTTCGTTTTGGGTCAGCTCATCTTTGAAGGGGTGTAAAAGACGGAGATGAGGCTAGGAACCCTCTTTCCTACCTGTTGGATTTCTCGATGAGATGAACGGCTGAATATAATAATCTACGAAAATTTATGATCTCGCAGCTCTCACTCTCTCCCTCCCCCCTTCCTGGGATCCGTCTATGAGTAAGCTGTCGCGAAAATCTGATTTAGGCTTGCAGAAATGCGAGCAGTTGGAACACATGGGGGAAGGGAGGAGGAGAGGGAGTTAGGAGATTGTGAGAAGCGTCTTTCATGACACTGATTGCATTCTTCCACATTTCTTTTTGTTGGGCAGTCGTTTTCGGGGAAGGTGAAATGATTTTATCGACGTTGCATCTTTTGGGAGCGGTAGTAAAGGTGGGCATCGTTCCTTGATAGACGGTTACTGTTGTTCCCTTCTCTTTCAGAGTGTGCACATGTCGTTCACGGTGCGCTTTCGTTCGGTGTAAGACCTTTGTGCTACCCTCTCTCCTTTCCTCTCTTTATTTTCACTTCAGCACATATCCTTATCCGTCTGTCTTTGTTCATATCCCTCCTCATCCTTTCCACTATCACTGTATGCGCATTACAAATTGTCTTTTCTCTGCCTTCCTACTCCTACTTCTTTGAGCGTCACCTACCTTTCCATTCCTTCAGTCGATAATTACTTGAGTGGACGATCTGTGCAAGGGTAATGCACAACAACTTTAAATGGATATTCATTTAAACGCTTGTCGCAGCACTTTACGTCCAGAAGTTCCTCGGAAGGTCAGCCGAATGGACGCTATTTACAGCTCTCTGCTTCGTTTGAGAGATGAAATTAAATTCTTTTGTGAGAAGAAATAAAGTCTTATTCCAGCTGCTTCGTTTTGGGTCAGCTCATCTTTGAAGGGGTGTAAAAGACGGAGATGAGGCTAGGAACCCTCTTTCCTACCTGTTGGATTTCTCGATGAGATGAACGGCTGAATATAATAATCTACGAAAATTTATGATCTCGCAGCTCTCACTCTCTCCCTCCCCCCTTCCTGGGATCCGTCTATGAGTAAGCTGTCGCGAAAATCTGATTCACAGCAGTTTTGCGTTGAGGGATGTGTCGAAATGTGCCGATTTCCTGAGTTCGAAAGAGGTGGCACATAATATTTTCTTGTCACGCGCGCAGCCGCTGAGGATGTCGGGTGAAGAGTGGAGTGAAGACAGAAAGCAACAACTACCTCTGCTCGTTACTGCTTACATATTCCCGCGTGTTTCCATCGCAGGTACGCTTCTCGTATGTCTTGAAAGTAAACGCTTCCTTAATTAGAAACATTGCCAATTTGACGTTATAGGAAGAGGTCTTATCTCATGGAACATTCATTTCTTATATCCTGATGAGTGCAAACATTAAGTAATTCAAGCTTACGAAAATTCATGAGATTCCCATGCTGTCCGAGAGGCCCGTTTTGAATTAGCCTAAGTCTAGTTCTACCATCAGGGAAAATTTATTAATTTGATAAATTTGGATATACTCACTGCTTTTGTGCGTTGATTAGGTTTAAGATGATGCCGTTTGAAGGTTGGTCTTCGAATAATTGCGCCACGTTAATTTCGCCAAAATTTCGAGAAATATTTGCTTATTTTTGACGAGTCTAACTACAGCCTTCGCTGTCCTTTAACAGACTGCCTTCTGCAATTCATTCAAATATCTGGATCCGGAAGCTTTTTGTTTTGCGCTGTTTAGCTGATATTATTAATTTCTTCTATCCAGAAAATGGATTTTTCAGGCGCAAAACCAGCCGTTAGCTTCAACCCCGCCGCATTAGAATTGGCCGGCTGCTTAACAGCATATAGTAAGTTATTTTTAATTAGGTTTCTTAAAGCTCTTACAAAGCGAAAATACCGAACCGATTCTGCGGCCCTTCGAAATGTCGTTGTTATTTCCGTTGGAGAGGACGCGATATTGCAATTCGCGTCATCGAAAGCTGCTCATGACATGTGTTGTTGTATCAGCTAAGTTGTGAAAAGAAACAGAACAAGGGGTAGGTAGTGCAGTCTCTTTACTCTCTGTAATGGGGACGACCACTGATGTCATTACTGGGAAAGAACTACATCAGTCATAGGTAAGCCTACTACTCATACTGCTCCCGTCTCTGCCTTCCCCCTTCCTAGTGCACAAATGGCAGCCCGATCTCGAAATGAGGTCGTGCACGGGCCGAAAAATGGCACAGAAGAAGAGTAAGTGAATCTCTAACATATTTCCTCTGGGCCTTATTATACAACTGTACAATTGCAGCTTACCGATTCTTCGAAACGATATCCGAAGAAATTGCGTTGCGAATAATCGACGAGGAGGCAACCCTGCCTGATTCGCTATTCAACCAGCTTTGCTCTCAACTCAAAGATGTCCTTTCCGGTAAAACACCACAGAAGCCGAATAACTACGACAGTGGAGACTCAGACGTTAGTTCATTTTCACTGCTTCATTCACTAACAGTAACCCGCCGAATTACTACCAACCGGCACCCATCATTCCTCTCCTCAGTCAGTAAAAGGCTGTCTGTTTTAGCTGACGTCACCCGAACTGGATGAACTTCGCGACTCTTTTCAAACATTCGAAATGCACTCTCCCAGACGATTCTTCATCAACCAGAAACGGCGTCCAGGCAGTGCTGATTCGGCCATTGCGTTCACATTCCCAGGAGATGAGCATCATCAGCCCGAACAAGACGTCCAACCTGGTGGATCCTCGTCCGCATAATCTTTCAGACAGTATGCTACTTCTTAAGAACGACGATTCCGCTCCGTCAACATCATTTACCGGTTACGGGAATCGAAACTGTTTAGCGCCGATGCTTATGGTATTTGGGTTTTCAAAATCGTAATCCACTGATGTCTGTTATTGTTTCTTCGTGTTTGATTTGAATCGTTGGTCATCTCAAGACTCGACAACATGCTGATAAATTGATTAACAGAACATTTCACTTCTTGCAAGTTATTTCTGGGAGTTATAATAGTGTATGAAAATTGTGCCAATCATGTCTTGAAATGCAAGTAGCGTTTTTTATTAGACTTCTTTGTCTGCATTTATCATTCATTAGGTTAGCAGTTTCTGTAGTATGCATGAAAGGGAATGAAATCATTTTTGATGGCGCTTACCTGAAAATTCAGGTCACTGTGACGGCTTGAAAGCTTTTCGTTTCATGATCGTGCATTCGAGGCTTATGGGTTTCTTTCGAAATTCAGATAGACATTTTTCTTGCATACTGCTATCTTACAGAATACAGCGCCACGGCGCACATCTTTTGTAGAGGGTTGTAAACTTTGGCGTTTCTTCTCATTTCATGTGCTGTTGGACCGAAATTCGGCGCTGTTTTACATTTTTGGCAAAATCGAGGGGAGGGTTTTCTCATCTTTTCCACTAATACACTTGAAGTAAATGTTCTCACTAACAAGCTTGTGAAGGGCAATCAGATCTTCAATGCGACAACGTCCCTAATTTACGTAGTGAAATGGGGTAGCATAATATTTTGGATATAAACAAAGCAGAGGGGTACTTTGTTCTCCAACTCTTATAAAAGAGCTTTTTTTTTCGTATATTTATCAAATCTAAGCTTTTTTTGAGATAATATAATGTGCCATTTTGGGAGACCCATTCTTAATTTTTGGGAAGTTTTGAGCCAGCGTCCAACTCAGATTCTTGTGCGACAACATTATATGGATGCTCCAAGAAAAAAAAAATCCGACGAGTGGCTTTCCTCCGTACTTGAGCGACTTTGCAGCATTCAGGATTTTGCACGATTTCATCTGCGGTTGGGGGATAGGGAACGAAGCAAGTGTATGGTATCATCATTTGTAGTAGCACTGTAGCCGGATACATACAAAACGTGTATGTGTGTGCTTCTCATTCATGTATTCAAAGGACGTTACTATTTCTGCCACATACAAATTGTTGGCCTGTCCTTTGTTTTTGTTTCATTCAGTTGCCGTAGTTTTGACTCTTCTTGCTTGAGATATTGTGTTGATGTGGCAGTGTTCATTCGGTTGCTTGTGCTGAGAGGTTTTACGATTGACGTTTTGCTGATATTAATCTTTTGGAGCCTTTCGTTTAACTCCTTTTTTATCGTTGTTGGATGTGTCTTTTTGAAATTGACGCACTTTTTTTCGCGACCGTCATTGCTTTTGAGCATTGCAAGCTTATCATTTTATGGAATGGCAACTTTGCGTTTGAGTAGGCAGCAGGTGAGTGTTTTAAATATGATTAAGTCATCGAAGGGTGAATTCCAGATAACGAAATTGAGTGAGTAAAAAAAGTTATCTAGGGAATTCGTTTTAACTCA